>VFFE01007706.1:31108-93152 GCA_008921705.1 Burhinus oedicnemus
GGGTGGGGAGGCAAAGGGGAGTGCATTCATTTTTGGCGGTTCTGAAATATTATTTCTATTTTCTTATCTTGATAAAAGGGATTCATCAAATTCTATACATATTTGGCCATCCTCAAGCTATGTTTTTTTCATTAAATAAATTGTTCAAGGAAAATTGTTTCCTCCTCTGCTTGTGAGCCAGTCCTACTCCCTTGAAGTGACATGGGTTTTGCTTTTGGTTTTAATGAGCTTTGGGTCAGGGTCTCAGGCTACAGCAGGGAATATCCCATGCCTTCTCTTTTTCACCTATAATGGCTCATAATAGTAATTTATTTATAAAAAATTTGTCTTACAGGAATAGATCACCCACAGCTCACTCTTTGGACAAAAGAAGCTTAACTGTAAATCCTTAGATTTAAGATTTTTCTTTCAGTATCATTGCTGATTTAGGTCTGACCACCACAGTATCAGCACTAATGCAGATACAGCTTTCAGGCTAGCATTGATCTTCTTCAAATAAAACTGTTTATGTGGAGAAAATATAAAAGACTTTTCCTGATTGCAGTTTTGCATGAGGTGATCTGCTTTGATGTTTGTTATGATTTGAGAAATCCACAACAATTTATTGTGGTTTAGACAACTATTCTATTACGCGATGGCCCCTCCCCACCCAGGAAGGGGAAATCGGGAAGAAAACCAGGAAACTCAGGGGTTGAAATATAAACAGATTTAATAGAATAAGACTAAATAATTAACAGTAATAACACTAAAGGACCAATAGTGATCCCAATACCAATATAAAAATATATAAGGATTATACTCAGCCAACTCTATCAGTAGGAAGCTGTGCACTCCCAGCAGTGAACAGTAAATGTCGGACACTGCGAGTGCTATGGCTTCAGGAGGAAGGCAAGGGCTCAGGGGTCTGGCACTGGGACAAGAATTTCTCTGGATCACTGCCATCAAGGGAAAGCCCCCTCCTCAGCAAACTTTCTAATTTATATTGAATGTGACATTCATGGTATGAAATAATCCTGTTGGCCAGCTTGGGTCAAGTGCCCGGGTCTCGCTCCTCCTCATCCCTGCACCTGGCTAGCCTGAAAACACTGAGACCTTGACACCCACACACCATAGCTGGCTATAGAATAAATATTTTCACAAATTCAGACACCAGAGTCCTCCAAAAGTACAATTTTCCCAAGCATTAGAAAAGAAATTAGTCCTGCGTCACTCAAACCAGGACAATGTTAAAAAAATTTAAACCAGTAAAACAAAGATACTTAAGGTAAGCTGGGCTGCTTGACCTATCCCATGAACAAACAAACAGATTTATGAACTTCAAATCTTCCCATGTTGTGTCCCCAACAGCAATTTGCAAAAGTTATCCCAGCCTGACAGAATGAGTGAAGCAGCCCAGAGTTAAAAGCTGTTTGCTGGATCTCCCTAAACATTATAGTGTAAAGAATTGGGTTTTGGGGAATACCTTGCTCTGCTTTCTGCCTCCATCTGTGTGTGTTCGCAGCTGGTATTGGTGCCTGGCAGTCATTTTGCCAACCTGTGTTGATACGCGGGTTAAATGGTAATAGTGAAACCCCTTGTGCACAGGGTAGGCTATTCAATCCCCTGTAGAGAAAGCTGACCCCACTTATGTCCCTATTTGAGAGTTCAGCAGTATGCTCAGAGGAAAAAGGAAGACTTTGGGAAGAGTGGATGATGCCAGCAAAATTATGAAGAGGAACTTTTGTTTCCACCTCTGTATTCTTACTGAAAAAAACCTGAGATGTTTCTGACGGGAACTGTAGGCATAAAATAAAAGATTGATTTTGTTGAAGGTCCGCTGAGAGTTGTGCTGAACAACAGACTCACAGATGAAGAGGGGAGGAATCTTTATTATGCAGCCTCAGAGCTCACACCGCCAGGAGCTCACCAGCTCCAAGAAGGAAGGGAGCGCATGCAATGAATATATACTGACCTTCTGAAACAGGATCTTGCATGACTTTTTGTTAGCGTTTTTGTCTATGAGTAAAAGTCACTTAATGCAACTGCTTATTGCTTAATGTTATGTAAAGGACAGGCTGTTCCTAAAATAAAACTTCTCCACGGAATAAAGTTTTATAGTGAAATAAATGGCTTCTTATTATGAGATGCTCAAACAACTTCAGTTTTTGAGGCCTGAACAAAATGTCCAAGACCATAAATCCTTTGTAATTTTATCCTCTTTTTCTTTATGCTATAATCTCAGATGCCAGGTATGAACATGTAGAAACTTATTTATCCAAACTGATTTGCAGAATAGTGTAATTCATGGTATGCACAGCCTGAGAAGTAGGCTGTGAAATGAGAGAAGCCTGCTCACGTCATGGTGAAATGAGATGAAGACATGTTCATATAATTTCTCTTCTGCACAGTTAAGTCAGTTTCAGAGCCAAGAAGTGACAAAGCTCTGGCTTCACTGACTTTCTGCATAACCCCTTAGAAAGCCATAGAAATGAAAGCAGAGCAGTTGGTCCCTGCCATTTAGATAGATGAACTAGGGCACCAAAGGCAAGTTAACTGTCATTATAGGCAGTACTAGAATATTTGACAGCAATGCCCTGAAATGCTGTATAGCAGTAAATGTGCAGCCACATTCAAGCATCTTACTACCAATTATCATAGCAATTAGGAAAAACATCATAAAACCTACTTTCCAAAGTAAATGGGGCTTATTTGATTAAGTAGTCAGTTCCGGTTTCCACCTTGTGTCCCCTCTTCCTCCAAAATTTTGAAACTCACTAGTGAATTTCAGTCACGTTTGACAGAGAGGGGGAGCCCTCAGAGAAACTGGGGTGTTGCAAGTTTCTGACAAATGAAGGTAAAGATTCAGGTGACTATCTGCACCAGAAGGTTGGTGTCTGTATTGTGTGTTCAGCTGTATTACCTAGCTAGAACCTGTAAGTTATGGTGTCAGAGGAAACGGGGCTTCGTAAAATCTCTGCTTACTGTAGAAATGCATTTCTTCCCCAGTGAAGAGGTATCTTAATGGTAAAACTGATAGAATAATTTTTTTTAAATGGCTTTATTTTCCTGGATGTCATGAACCAGGTGATAATAATTACCATCATTGATTCTTGCTGCCACTTGTTAAAGATTGTCTCTGAAACTCACTCTTGCCCCTTCAAAAGCTGAAAGCTGTTATTATACCCAGTTATTCTTCTCTTGGGCCTCTCTCTGTATGCAATTAACAATGAATTAGGCTCTCATGTGAGGACAGATGGAAATGTAAACACAATGCTCCAATTAATGGAAGGCAGGGCTTCCAGAAAAAGTGCCAGGGAATTCACTCACTTCATCCATTTGGCTGTATTCAGAGCACAGTCTGCTAGTTTCAGTTCAAAAGGCCTTTGTTTTATCAGATAGAACAGTCTGAAAGTCATCTATTGTCTTCTGATGTTATAAAGCCACACATGTACGTGTTCAGGTTCTTGAAATCCTAGAAATAGGAAAGAAAAATAAACAGACAGTATATGAATATTCCAATTATAAATATCTAAAGGACAGTAAGTAAAAGGTATAAATTAGAAAAATTAATCAATGGTTAAATACAGCTAACTGGAAAATAAGAAGAAACAACAGGAAATGTGAGCAAATATTTTATTCACAAAAAATAAAGAAAGGTTTCTTCTTATACATACTGCCAGACCTTAGTTTGTAAAAAAAACAACAAACAAAAAATAGCAGTATGTGAAAATACCAGTATTTTCACTCAAAAAAAAAAAAAGTTGCATCAAAAATGTCTGACTAAACCAAAGGTCAGCCAACACTTAAAACTTCCTACAGGACAGTATATTGTTTACAACTGTTCAGCTAATTTATCCATCATGATTTATTTATGCCTGTAACAGTTGACAACAACTATGAATGCTCTGTAGCAACCAGAAATAAATGCAAGCTGCTAGGAGACACTGTCAGCAAAGGAATCAAATGCTGCAGCCACTGAAATAAAGACACTTCAAGAGGTGCAACTTTCAGAAAGCAGGAGAAATCATATTTCCTTCTCTGGGATTCAATCCGTGGCCAGCTTATATTTAAATTGTGTGTATAACTGTATTTGCGGAGTCATCGCAATTTTTTTTAACTCTTTAATTTTTTAGCCCCTTCAATATCCTCATCTTTTCATTCCAATCATTAACATCTCTTCCCTACTCCTTCCCACAAACTCTTTCTTTTTCTGGCTTATGGCACTTCATTATTCTGTCACTTACAAGGGATGCTGCATGCATTCAGAAGTGGTGGGTAGCTGTCAGTGCAGTCAGTGCTGGCAGCGGCACCTGCAGAGGCACACCACAATGCTTGGTTGGTCCCTCCAGTGTTTCTCCAGGGAAGCAGCCACCCATGTCCTCACAACTCTGGAAACCAGTGAGGTGGGACCACTGTGCTGGGGTCAATGCAATGGCTTTGGTTTGCTGTTCTCATTTAGTCTCCAGTAATGAAGCACAGGACCACCTGAAAGGGATCGCCAGACAGCACCAGCTACAGCATTTCCATACAGTTATTCCTTTCCCTGTTTCTTGATCTTCCTTTTTGTCTTGTTGTACCTGTCTTCCACCGCCCAGTTCCCTTCCAAATAAGTAGCCTGTGCTTAATTACTTTTTCCCTTTTTGTCACAGTTCTGCTGTCTCCATAGCCAAATTTCATATTTCTGATACCATTACCTAGTTCACCTTGGCCTTACATGGTATTATTGACATGATTAGGCACTGCAGTCCTGCAAGCCTCCACTCCCCAGAGGTCCCCTGAGTTACCTCTCTGAGGTTTGGCAATCAGTCACACACTTCCCCTTAACCATCTGCAAAATTTAGCCTCCCCATAGTGTTCTTGGTAGCTTTTAACAGCTTCTTATTGTTATGATCACTGCCAGCAATTTCTCATGTCATGTCCAGCAGCTTCCCGTGCTCTGTTCAGTTATGTAGACCTCAGGCCTGCACCTATTCATTTGCTTGCAGCCTTAAAAGCATACACAGTCCTAAAGACAGATATCCATCAATGCCTATCAGTACAGATACAAATCCTAGCATCGCATCAATGAAGAGAAACTCAAAACATCTGTCCGTCACTGAAGCCTGCACTCTGATCATCTGTTCATCTGACAACATTGTAAACTGGCATGGGGAGCAGGGAGAAGACACGGGTGAAGCTAATCAACACCAAAGTATTAGCCTTGTATTGCTCAACAAAATGCAGCATCAGAAAGCCTTCTCAAGATTTTCCAGAGCATTTATACTTCCACAGACATGTGGGGGTTTTTTCTAAAGTGGCAAAGGAGACATTCCTAGCCATTTGTGTCAGAGATGGGCTATATGAATCACCTCCCAGGTTACAGTGCAGGGATCATGAGCTTCTACTTTATGCAAGCTGTGTACTGGGTGAATATATAGGCCCATGGATGGGGCTATAACATGCAAAGAGGCTAGAAAAGACTTCTCAATGTTTAATGCCAGGTGGCATTAGGTAGCTTGAAGCCCTAACACAAAGTAGATAAAAATATTATCTCTCACATTTATAGCACCACAAACGATTTCATACCCCAAGACACTTCCTGCTTAATCTTTCATCTTGTCCAAATTCACTGCTAATAGCCCTAAAGGACAACATAACATCACCACAACAGGCATTTCAGGTGGTTAGGAAGTGCAAGATCCCTTCTTATGCAAGCAAGTGTTGAAAAAGTCAGCAGGAAAGCTGAGACTTGTTGGTTATAATTGCTGCTACTAGGCATTCTGCCAGTTCCCTAACAGTAGGTTATGTTACATACTCTATATAGAGCAACGAGGAGGAGGAATGGAAGAACCCTAAACGTATCCTGTGTCAGTTCCTCAGCTGGTATGAATCAACATAATGCCACCAATACATCAAGGATCAAGCCTTCAGCCCTGCTCAGGGAAGGTTGTTTTCTATCATCTTCAAGTACTCCCAAAGCAGCACGGTTCATGGAGAGAAGGTTGTCCAACTTGCATTAAGAAAGTGATTGAGGAAAATATTTAACATCTGTTTTGAGGAAGGAAGACAGAATTTAATACTATGATGAGATTTGGGCTCAGATTAGAAGTTTTTTCTTGGTGGGCACAAGGAGATTAATTTTTGGGAGTCTTTGATCCTGTAAGTGTTAAAGTTGGCAAGTATTTGCCCTGTTGTGGTTTCAGCATGAAGACCTGGGACCTGAGCAGGTTGCAGAAGAAACTAAGTAGTTAACAGAAAGCCTTTGACACTTGTTACCTCCACTTCATGCATGACAAGCCATTGCAGAAAGTTCGTAAGATGTGCCAAAACACATGACAGCAGTGAGTTGGAGGATTATCTTAACTGAACCTGGGTTCTATTCTGAAGTAGAATAACATAATTTGTGCCCACTTAAAGCCAAAGAACACAGCAGAAAAGCTGTTACCTGCTGTCTAACATGAGAGAAATAGAAGATATCCTACCAAAAAAAAAAAAACGAAAAAATCCCCCAAAACAAACAAAAAACTCCTTAGGATCTCTCTAGTAATTTATTTTGTCTCTTACACTAGCCCCACTCCATTAACCCATGGATCTACTGGTTTATTATTCCCTGGATATGCCAAAGAAGGTAAATTTATGGTGTAACTGGTGTAATACTTGTTAAATGAGACAGCTTCTTCCTCTAATTGACTAATCGAAGAGGCATCTTCTTTTAGTCTAACTCACAGTCTGTACTTCTACTCTCCTCTGTTTATCTACTTCACTAAAATCCATCTTGGCACTAGGACAAAAGTTATGTTGCTACTGCAGAGAAGTCAACAAATAAATTTAAAAGTGGTCCAGATTTTAGACCAGTTTGAAGTGGGAATATGCAAGCCAGAACCAACAGAGCTTGAAAGAGAGCTGCAGCCAATGGGTCGAACTGTAAAGGAAGACTTTAAGAAACTGTGTAATAACATATTGCTATTTTGAAAGCATGCCTGCACATGCGGAGTTGCAGAGAGGGAGATGTTAACTTTCCAACTCCTATCAGGTGTTTCAGTGAGAGTCCCTTTCCCCTCTGTTTGAGAGGTAATCCTGCCAGGGCTGTGCCTCTGGGACATGTGCCATGTGGCAACGTAGAACATACCCATTTTTTAGGCTGACAGTTTCTCACCTTCTACAGGCAGTAAATTAATCATGAGGATTTAATTGGACTTGGCCATATGACTATGACTATAGTTCCAGCCCTGGCAATAAAGAAATGACAGAACAATTCATTAGATACACTGCTGATATTTAAGTCACAATGTTGAACTCAGTATCTTTCTTCTCTTATTATCCCAACAGCCGTTTGTGTCAGCAGTATCCAAGGTTACCTATATTTGCATGGAATTATGAGCTTCATTACTTTTCTTCATTCACCATCACACAGTGGGAAACTTATATTAAGCATAATCTGCACTAAATTCTGCCAAAAAGTTGTATGCACATTAATAATATGATTATGCATATATGTGTGAATATGCTCAGCCACAATATGCGGTCTCCTAGAGTGCTGTACAGGGGGAAGGCCTTGGCATAGCTAGTGCTTGTGAGGCTTATATGAATTTTAGTGAATTTAGTTTATTTAGGAAAAGCATCTTTTGAGCAGAAACACTGACAGAGAGTAAAGCAGGTCAGTCCCAATGAATGTCAGCAGACCACATCACTTGTTTACATCGAACAATTAGTACACCCAAGACCCAGATGTAACTTAAATCTGAGGAACTTCATTGCACACTTCATTGCATAAAAACAGAGGAGAGAATTATGATACACTGACCAGCACCAAACTATTTCCCTCTTCTACTGCCTTGTCTCTCCTGATTGGGACTGACACTCACGCTGGAAAGTGAGATCACACCTATTCATTCCTTCCTTGAACTGCAGGGAAAAGAATGTTTATCTTGGCTGCACCGCAAATCAGTTTGATGAAAAAAGCAAGTGGATTGAAGAATAATCTTACTGTAGGTTAAGAAGAGCAAAAATTACTATTGCAAACTTTTTAGTTCATGTCATATCTTCTCCCTACCTGTTTAATGAAGTGCTAGATGCACAGGCAGGCTCACTGCCTTTCTGCTTTTCAGCAGTGCATCCAGGGATGCTCTTCTTTAGACTCCTCTGTGTTTGCTCTGTATGTCACACCAAACCTAGGCACCAGTGAACAGCTCTCCCAGAGGTGGTACCAGGTGCCTAGGATCTCCAGCGTGAGCTGCTCCCAACCCCAAATCCCCTTCCCTTTCTCCCCAGTAAGTTCTCCATCTCCCAGGCACTCTGCACTACTGACCTTCTGAAAACTCTTCACTGCTGTCTTAGTCCCATTTTGCAAGCTGTCCAGTGCAGCCTGTGCCGTAGTCAATGAACACTTAATGTAGGCATGAGTCAAGATACCTAGAGTCCCTAAGGTCTAGTGCCTTGCCTAGCCCATGAGTCTTTCTCTCTGTCCTCATTGCCTGACCTCTGAAGTACACCGTCCTGTAAGTTCTGCAAATTAAAGCAGAGTGCTAACACTTGAGTCTTCTTTGACCCTCCTGCACTGGTAGCTGTTAAATATCAGCTGGTGCACATCACCAGTGTCATCTTCTCAGTAGTCTTCTTCAGTGTTCACTGAATGTGTAACTAGCAGCTCCATACTTTTCTGAGCTTCATATCCCTCTGGAGAAGACCCACAAGGGCAGCATCTGCTGCACAGCCTCACCGTTCAGGAGAGCAAGTCCAGGAGGAGTTTCAGACACAAAAGTCTGCAGAGAAACAAGGAGTAAGGTACTGTGGATCATAAACATACCCTTTCCACTAAAGATTTTACTTTTTAAGAACATCTTATCTTTGCTTCTTTTCTTAATCTGTTTTCCTGATTCACTTTTTTTATTCAGGCTTGTTCCTCAACAGTACTTTAGGATCAAATAGATGTCTTCTGGGCTTGCTGTGTGCAACACATTATATTCATTATAACAGCACAGAGACATCGAGGCTAATTCTTTAGAAGAAGTAACTCTCTGTGTGTTATTCACCAGAGCATTGGATTCAGATACAGAAATCCTGAGGACTCTCCATCAATCTGACTTAGACTTGTGCAAGTTCTTTCATGTACCTTTTTAAGACTAGGGTGCTGATATTAGCTTAAAGCATTTGAAAACTGAAGAGGAAGTTTTACAAAAGTTAAGTGGCATCATTCACTGGATTTAATCACATTTTACAGCAGAGAATTTTGTAGCAAAATTTGACTTGAAACATTCCTTATCCAATTGGATGGGAAAGAAGAAAAATGGAGGAAAAAAAAAAGAAAGTATTATTGCTTTGACTGCATGCTGTTACACTGTGGTGAGCCAGACAAGCAGGTATTACATAATTTGACTACAAGGCTGCTTAATAGAAGAGAGATGTCTGACTCTTCCAGGCTTGCCAAAGATGGAACAACCCAAATATTGTGAGATCACCAAAGACAAGTATGTTAAATGCTTAAATCAGAAATATAAGTTAAATATAGACCACTAAATTATGTGTAAATCTCAGCTGAGAATGTAATTAGGCTGCTGTGAAGGAACTGCAAAGCTAATATCCTCTTCCTCTTTAACTTCAGATGCAGAATAGCCTAAATATTCTCCCTTTTACATATCACTTTTTGTTAGATTTTTTTTCTCAAACTGAAAATGCCATATGAATATTTCCCAATAGTTGTTCAATCCCACTTAGGACTGTGGTGCATATATATTGAATTCTCCTGATATGCTTTTATACAGGATGTATTTGCATCAGAAACACAAAGTTAGTCACAAGACATCTGAGAAGTAACAAACTGCTGAACTTTCTTAATCTGCCTTTAATTGCACATATGGTTTGTTGATAATGATTCCTTATTTCCTCCTGGCTGAAAGAAGTACAATGGAAAAATATTTTCTGGCAGAAAAATATGCCTAAAAATTAGGACAGAAACTAAAAGGAACCTAGACAGATGTAGATCATCAAAATAAAGTTGAACTTCACTGGTGACTGTTTATTTCAAACCAGAATTAATAGTGATCAGAAGGTAATTTGGGGATTCTAGTCAAACAGTGAAATATCTACTAGTCCTTTGAAATGTTTTATGGATGTGGTGGTATTCATTTCATATGAATATTTTTAGTAAAAACTTGTATTATTTTACAACCATTTCTAAGGGCCTCATTTTTTATTCTTGCTGATGGTGCACTTTTTTCCTTCTTTCACTATTTCCATGAATATACAAGCTGCTCTCCTCCCAGCTAGAATAGAAATGTGAAATATCATTTGAAGAGCTCACATAATACTGCTTGAAAAAAATATATTTTTCTAAACCTGAACAAATAAAAATAGACAACCATGCATATATCATTTTTACCTACATACAGAGTCCATTTCTCCACTCTATTCATTAGTTCCATTTTAAAGGAGCTTGGAAAAGGACATTTTCTCTTTTTCTTGGGGAAATTACTGTGTACATACTTTATATGCAGATATCTTGTTTCAGCACTTGGGCTGCTTCAATTACAGTGTGATTTGTTGTGATTTAATGGTTTAATCTTGTTTTATTCAGCCTTATCTTGTTATACAAACACTACACTCCCTCTTTTAAGGTACACATTCATTATAGGAACACTGTGAATTTAGGTATCAGGAAAATAGTGCCTACATAACCTCAATGTGATTTAACTAGGTTCTGAGTTTCACAGACCACAGGAGAAGTGGTTGGGAAAGGCACCCAGCCCTTTCAGGAGCATTATGGTTCTTAAGATACAGGTTTTAGATATTTTTGCAATGGTGGTCCTAAGAGGTTCTTGTCAAGATCAGGTCCTCCTGCAGGTGTGGTAGTGGTGGCATCACAATCATTTTTAGGAACAGAAAATGGAGAAAAATTGTTGAAATCCTGGTGTTGTAGAAGGCAGTGGTAGCCCTGCTATTGGTTTCATATGCAATCAGTATTTTATTCAGAGACACTGGCTGCATGTGAGACAGCCAGAAAAGAAACCATGCTAAAATGGTTCCTTTGCATAGATGGTATCCTGTCTTTCAGGAGTCAGAAGAACAGTGTGGAAATTTTCAACATGGTAAGAGAATTTCATTGCTTCAAAATTTTATTGTTCTTTAAGCTATCACTGTGAAGGAGAGACCATTAAGTCCAACCTTCTTGCACTAGAAACATTCCTGTCTAACTAATGTTTTAGGAGGTTTAGAGAAAATTCTCACATTCCTCTTCCTTTTTGTTTTTGTTGATTTTACTTTGCAGCCTAAAATGTACTGTTTCAGTGTTAAAGATGAGTAGTGATTGCCCGGATTTTCAACATATTATGGTCAGCAGGCTGCATATATGTTTGTGAACAACATTATGTCTTCAAAAATATTTGAATTATTAGCATCTGCTATATAGACTAATTTCATTAATTAACCAGTTTTCGTGCCTTCACTTAATCTGTTTTTGAGGAGCTGAATCAGTTATCTAAGTGGGTTATCAGTTTGGGCTGTCAGACTCTTTCTTATATCTGAATAAAATCATACTTGCTTAGCTCTTGTCACTGTTCATCAAGCTAAACAAACACTACAGATGCCTACAGAAAAATGTCTTACAGACTAATATTTAATTAGTCGCTTCCTGAAAAGGCTGTGAACACCAGGCTAAGGCTAAGGTATCTGCCGGTGTGTAAATCTACCATCAGTCAAAAAAGTATTAATCTTTAAATTAGCAGAGACGTGGCTTTCTAAACTCTGCTTTGGGTGTTAAGATCTAAAATCTTTGATATAGGGCATATCCAGTTGTTGTAAGACATCACCCAGAGAAGGAAGAAATCAAGTCTGTACAAAGAAACATACTTCAAGATCTCTACTCTGCCTGGAGCTCATGCTATCAGTGCAATCATAGCGGAGGTCTGCAGCAAGCGATGCCCAACAACATTCGGACAAGCAGTTATGATGATTCACTTACTCCCCCGGGTAACATTCACTGATGCAGCTGTAATGTGCAGTTTAAATGTTCTTGCTATTGAAACCTCACATCACAAAAATGGACAGTAAATTACTCTTCCGTCACTGCTGAGTGCAGTCATATGTTTTACTGATGAACAAAGTTGCAATTCCAATCTCTTATAAAAGGTGAATCACAACCAAAATATACTGTCACTTCGCATTCAACTGACAGGGATACACTTGTATAAATTTGATTTCTGAATCTTATTTATAGAAACAGGAAAATTTGCTTTTCTAAAATCAGTCTCATATTTTCTTCTTTTAGTAGCCAACAAGCATAACTGCTGCTTAAAAAGCTGAAAGTAAAAAGTTGCGAGTAACCATCTGACGTTTTAAGGAGATCTGTTCCTATATCTGATTGAGTTTTGTCCTGTATTCTTCAAAACTGGCTAGGGTCAAAGCGTGTATCATGAAATGTCTTTAATTAGACCAAGAAGCAGTGAACATACAGATTTTCCCCATGATTTTAGGAAAGTGTAAGGTTGAAGGGAAGCAGATTGAAACAGGAAAATACAAGCACACTTCTCTTACAGGAAACCTAGAGAAAGAATGAAAAGGATTGGAATGGGAAATTAGTGAGTATAGTGATGAGAGAGGTTTTCCAAAAATCAGATCAGGTTGTCAGCGGCAGAAGTCAAGAAAATGGGGAGGAATAAAGTTGATATGAGACTGTGGTGTTGTAGTGTTGGTCTTTTTCTTCCTTTCTTAATAGAATAACATTACCTTGGGCCCCTTCTCTTTTTATCAAGAGCTGCTGTGGAATGTGCCTGGCCAACAAAAGCCGAAACCATAAGGCTAAAAGGTTGCTTGGTGCTAGGGATGACAGCAGTAAGGTGGGAGGCAATTTCACTGACAGAAGCCAGCTCTTCCATGCGGAGCACCACAGTTACTTCTTCTGATCATCCTTACGTTCACAATTTGAATGGCAGAACGACAGCTTGCCTCCACGACCTTGAGACGTTGCATAGGCAGTGATGTCACATATGAGTGAAGCACCAAACAAATAAATAGGGAAACTAGAGTTTCTGGGTAAACACGTATCTTTAGACAGGTCATCAGTGCACTGTCTCATCCACCAATAAACCCCACGGAACAAGGCTCCAGAGGAGATGGGCAAGGGTGAGGTTCTCGTGAAACTTGGGGAAGACTATAGGGAGTGGTTGACTACGGCCATTACAAAGAATCAAAGGGAACCAGAGGATGGCCTTTGTTCTGGATGGCCTTTATTCTGGATAAATATCTGTATTAGCTGAGCAGATTAGTCATCTGTATCAGCTGAATAAATCAACCAGTTGTTATCACCTGAGTGTATCAACCCAACATGTAGCTGTTTGTCCCTGAGTTAGTCAAAAGAGCGTAAATGTCTTCCTGTGAGCATATTATACAGACCCAGTAGTGAAATTTGTGTTTCATGTGAGTCAACTGTATATCGCAATTGCTACACATTTCTAAGTGTAATTTGTACTTGTACTGTTATTTAAGTACACTGCTGTATCAGCCTGCTAAATCAATATCCCACATAGTTTCAAATAAATTCAAACAAGTAAATTTTTTATGATGCATTAAACCTTTTATGTGTGGAATATCTAAAAGAAACTGGAGAGTACTGAACTACAACACACTTTATGCCCTATCCGGTCTTTTATTTCCCAAGTAACATCACTGAGACATTTAGATAGTATTTCTGATCTTCTGCTCTGCATAATCACCCAAGCATCACACTCTATCCTTTAGCTCAGCAGCTACAACTGAATTATCCATGGGAGACTATTCCCTTTCAAAGTGCTTTACTACTCAACTCACCAGGACTAGGACTTTAAATTAATTCTTTATCACTGGAAATTTTCTTCTTCCTGCATAAATTTGTTTGCAGGCCTAGCAGTTTCTGGTTTTCCTTGGTGTTAGATTCAAGTTCTAACTTTTAGGAAGCAATTTTTTTAGTTATTCATTGTCTATATTGTCCTTTTCTCAACAAGTTGGTTTGATTTTTCCTGGGTAATTATCAGGTAAACAGTATGAGTGTTGAAGTAGACAACTCTGTTACCCGCCTGTTACCAGCCTTCTTCTATGTATATTTAAGAGCCAGTCTTATTTTTGTCCCATTTAACTGGATCCTTTTCCATTGATTTTCTGGATACATTGCAAGACCAAAGGCTAGCCACATAGAATATATTGAACCCGTAGTTGGAAGACCACGGAATTTCATTAGTAGTGTAGAAATATATTCTGTATATATTCATATATGAGCTCTGTAAATTCCCAGCGCAGTTCAACGGACATACATTTGTCCCTCTTCTGGCTTCCATGTTCTCACAGAGTACAAATAATACATTCTTTTAATTTAGAGGGGAACCGCACCCCTGCCGTAACAATTTCATTTATTTTCCTGTCTTTAGCACCAAAAAAGCTCAGGTTATCTAGAATGATTATAAGATGTTTTAATTTCTTGCTAAAATAAAATGCCTTTTATAATTTTGTTCTGGCACTCCAGAAATACCACAATATTAAAATTTTGAAATCTGTCAATTAGAACGGGTCAATAAAAATGTTACCATTTCTGAGTTTCATTTAAAAAAAATTAAAAAGGAATCTAATGAGAAGAAATTCATAGTAGTGTCTAATTTTGAGTTAACTGCAATCTTTGACAAGAAAAGAACTCACTAGAAATACATACATTCAAATATTGTTTCATCCTATTGGTATGTCTCTGCAAGGATGTCAAAATACTTTAAATTAAAGAAAGGTATCGTTACTTCTGCAAAGGAATGGGCATATCAGATAAGTATTTCCAGTGGTAGAAGGCATCCTGGTCATCCAACTCCTTTGTTGCTTTTTTTCCAATCTTGCCCTTCTGTCTTCACATTCTCCCATACAGAAGAGTCAGGTATGTGGCAGCCTTTGGTTCCCTGCCTACGGATATGGGTGATATAATTCCCCTTCTCTTCACTGGTGAAAGACTGGAGCCTTTACATATTGTCAGGGTCAAGCAGAATAATTAGCCAGCAGAAACAAAAAAAGATTTTTTTATAGGCCAGAGTGAAATGCTTCTTTGCACAGTTGACCTGGCTTGTTCTACACATCTTGCTGGAAGGCTTAAGACTCCTTCACCTTCACTTCCCCGATAAAGGTCAGTGTGAAGATTAGCTGAGAAGTTAGATGAGAAAGGGGAAATGAGAACAGTAGTGTGCCAACTTTATTTCTGAATACTGGAATAGTAAGAGAGATACCAGAATATGGTATGCTGACCCAGCCCCCAACACATCAAAAAGGGTGTTGCAAAATGAATAAGGTCCTGGGAAGTACTGTGAAAATTGATAGACCTGGACCAGTCTTCCCAGAGGTGAGAAAAGCTTAAGGAAGGCAAATGGTTTTATTTTTCTTATAATGATTCAGGGACAGTAGGATTAGAACCTCCACACACTAGAGAAACAGTTGTAGCCGTGCTGCAGCTCCATGGCAGCGGTGGGCAGATACTCACAGAGACAACTCCTGGCTCACTTTCTCAGGCTAGTTTCTATGAATCCCTTAAACGTAATTTCTAGAAAAGGACGGAGGAGGTAGGGATGCCAGCTGGTTACACTGAATGACATATGCTATTTCTGCTTATGCTGTCAGCTTGAGTGGGTTTGGGGCAGGCCATCTGCACAAAACCAAGGGTTGTTCATGGTAAGCATGTGTATCCAGCATATGTGTCACTCCTATACTGCCTAAAGAACTGGCAGGACCAAGAACTGACTGACTGGCTTTTGATAAATGAAGGAAATAACAATTGCATGAAATATGAAGAGATAAAGACCTAAGAAGATTAATTCATCTCACTAAAAAGAAGTGCAATGCCATGGATTTCACTAGACTAAGTTGAATGATGACTTATTAGTTTAGAACACAAACTTCGGTATTTTGCTTATGATCAGAAACACAGAGGATAATATCAGTATAAAAGATACGTACAGCTTGTATCCTGTAGCAGGTTCACAGTCTGTGGAAGATGTTGGGAGTAAGAGTCTGAAAATAACATCATAGCTCACATGGAGAAAAAAGAAATGTACGTCCATCTGGGTCAATTTCAAGCCCCTGTCTTCAAGGAATAGGTCATTGGCATCCCTCCCTATGGCACTCTGGTGCTTGATAAATTAAGTGAGGAATAATCTGAGGACATTTTCCATCAGATGGACTTGAAAGTCATTTTGTTCCTGTGTATTGTTTTCTTGCTTCTGCAGGTGCTGTTTCTCCTGCCTGCGTCTTCTGACAGTTTCTTCCTATTTTCTTTTCCCTTATGTCAGTTCCATGTGCCATTGGCTAAGGCTGAACTGAACAGCAAGCCTGCTTGCTTAGCTTTATCAAAACACCAGCACCTTCCCTGAACATCCGTTAAATGCTGTCTCGGTACATGATCATGTGTTGCTGTGTGCGGAGAGGTAGACTGTCTTCTCTTTGCTTTAAAATCACTATTTCACAGAACAATTCTGCTTTTCTTTCTCTTCTGGCCTCTACTTTTTCTATTATACTCAGAGCACAAAAATTATTGTGGATATTGCTTTGTTTCTTTCCCTGACTGCTAATTTATTCTTTTCACAGACCAGGAGCAGACATCTGAAATGAAATGGTGAACTGTGAAAACATTTTTTACTAAAGCTGAGAGGTTCTCCTGCACTGGGTGAGCTTAGGCTGTAGCAATCTCAAATACTAAATAATTGATTCTGGAGGTTACTAAAGGCAGAAGAAAGCAACTTCTCAAATGTAGCATCTTCAAAAGAAATTATATTCACGGAAGTCATCTCTAATTCACAGAGGTCATCTCTAATTCTGCTGTGATTACGTCAAACTGATCATTGTATTACTGCTATAGTTCTCTCCAACATAGTAAAAAGAAGAAAACAAGAAGATCATATTCAGCAGCTCCAAAAAGATACAGAGAAAAATTTGGATTCCAAAACACATTCACTAAAAATATGTATCAGATTCATTGACACTATTTTAAAATTGTGCTAAAGGTTTGAACTAGAAAACAATTAAAAACTTTTTCATTATTTAATCTTTTATCTCATCACTTTATGAAAAAGGGAAATACTTAATCTGTAAAAAGATTTTTGTTAAAAAGCCTGGAAATCATATGACAGTTGTACCAAGCCGTTTGAAAATCCTCTTCCAGAATTAAAAGAAACATTATTATGCTGACAGTTATTACATAAATGTTCAGATGGCTTTTTAATAAAAACTCCTAAGTTTTTAACAAAACTCCTAAGTCTAAACATCAAAACAGATCCATTCCCAAGAGTTACTCAAAGTCAGTATGACCTTAGGTTTTGTTTCTTAAAAACTTCCATTTTCACTTCTTTAATTACAAGATTAATTTATTTTAAAAATCTACTCCTTAGATAATGGGGAATTGGGTGGGTTTAAAGTATACAGTTATTATTGTCACTAATGTAGTTCAGGAGTGGTACATACTTATACAGGGAAGCCGAGTATGATCATATTAAATCAATATATTTTTCACTTGATTATTCTTCTGTGTTTGTCATATAAATTGGAAGGAGGAAAATAATTTTCTCTGTTGGAGCATAAAACAAATTAGACATAATGGCACATAAAAAGCAAACCGTAATCACCCTCTTGAAAACTAATGCATTTTACAGGATATGTAGCCATTAAGGCAGTCACAACATTTTAAACCTACTCCAGTTCAACACGCCCGCAATCTATTCACTTTCTGATGGCAGCGTTTTGTGAAGCTGGCACTGATAATTAAATAAATTGTATGGTGGAAATCCTAAACTCATCTTGCATGGCAATGTGCCAGATTTTTCTTCCTTTGTCTTCAGTATTTCACTGAACAGTTTTTATTCACTCTGTAGTCTTTCGATGGCATTTCCTTTAGAGACTAGGAGCATTTTTATTTTTTGTTCTGAACACAATATTAACAGATGAACTTAGGAATAGTCCATGGATAGGGTAGACATTATACTGTAGTTTACCACAACCACAGGCATCAGGTGGCAAAGCTGAGAGTGACTGATATAAGCTGCTATGGTTGAATGCCAAGGAAACCATTGCTTCATACCATACTTCCAAAAATAACCATTGTTTGATCAATCCACAAAAAAATATTGGAAAGTTTCATTTAAGCAGTTTAAGGGCAAAAGTCTTTTTTTTTCCCTCATTCACATGCCAGTACCAAAGGACACAATTTCATATCATCTCTAGACATATCAGGATAGCTCTTAACCACCGCAAATGACTTCTTATTCAGCTGATGACATGCTGGGAGCGCATGAGAGATTTCTATTACTGATCATTCTGCAAAAGCAAAGATAAAGCTCTGCTTCTAGAAAGACTATGGTCAGCTTTCAGCCTTGGAGCTCCCAGATTCATTTTCACTTCTTAAGCCCATGCCCTAGTGATTTGCAAAATAAGTGATGCCAGTAAACTTGCCTCCAAGAGTGGAAACTGAGCACCACTGGAGTTTTCCACTTAAAGTCAGAAGAGCCAGATTGCACTACAAGTGACCAGATATGAAGTGTTAGAATAAAACTCTTAGATTCTAGAAACTCGTTAGAGAGTCACTGTGCTTATGGTTTTGGTGTGTGAAAATCCCTGTTTTTTAAGATCTTTAAGTACTGTACGTTGTCTTCAGTGGAATCTGTATTTCACTCTTGTGCCATTTATTCTCTACACACAACAATCCTAGTGATGGAGTGGAGGATTCCTCCAAGAGAAGATCCACCTATAGTTGGGAAGTAGGAGGGAGAAACAGCCGGATAAAAAAGTGGCTAAGCTAGGATGGGGGGGGTGTGCTACCCTGAAGAAGTTACACACACACACACACACACTAAAAGAAGAAAAGAGTCACCCTGGAGCAGACATAACACACGATCTATGCACAGTAAAGGGCAAGGAAATTTAAATTGAAGTAGGAATCTTTAGACAAATATTCTAGTCTCAGCACACTGGGAGTAGGATACCAGCAAAGAAAGGCTCCAAAATCCATCTGATATTATGGTTAACAAGTATTTGTCATGTTATTTAGTTTAAAGGTGATCACCTGCGTATAAAGACATGACAGAACCTCTGCTGGTGGTGTAGATGGATCAGTCTCTCTATATGGGATTCTGATAATCTCATTATCTGATGAGAGATACAGAGAAAATCCTTCAAGTCTGAAAAAAAAGGAAATTCAGAAATATGAAGGTAAAGTGCGTTCTATCTTTCTCAATCTCAACTCAGTAAAACTTTATTTGATAAAGATTTTTTTTTTCTCTCACAAAGGATCTGGAACTGCCATTTTTTTATTTCCTGATAAATTTACAGTGAAATGTCAAGGCAAAATCAGCCTTTTCCAGGAGGTAAAATCCACAGTGCATCTTGAGGAAAAGATTAAAGATGACAATGTAAAACTCGCTGACAACTTTGACTCAAGCCTCAGTAACGACTGACTGTGAAATTTTTCCTCTTCTGATCTTATTGAATCACCGAGGTGTAAGCTGAATGGTTTTGAATAAAGGTTTCATTTCTTTCTGTTACTAGGATGAACATTAAAGGTATAGAAACGTTTAAATGCACTTGGTGATGGGTGCTGAGAGAATGCAATTTAAGACAAGTAACCTGTAGGCTACACATTGCCAACAGTTTTACAGGTTTTTTACAGTCTGCTAGCCATTTTGAATAATACACTGTGAATGTTTTCATCCTGATCTCCCCTGCACACACACAGAGGGGAGATACACGCTCAAAAGGGCTATAACAGCGGGGCTGTAACCGGGTGTTGTGTAACTGGGGTTATTTCCAGTTGCACATGGTGGGCATCCACAGTGGCATGTGCCTGAGCCCCGGCTCACAAAACCCGAAGGTTGGCTCAGCCCGCACAACATTGGTGTGACCCTCTGCCACAAACCCCGGGGCCATGACGATGGTCCAAAAAACTGATCAGTCATCTCCCGCAGGGTATTCCTAGGAGATCGCCTGGGTGCTGGTACTTGGCCCCATTGAAACCAGTGGAAATTTGGTCACAAAGATCAATGCAGTCACAATTTCAGCCCCCCAAATTTAAGTGCTTGTGGTAGAAAAATGGCTTGCGAGCACAGCTATTGCTGAATGAATGTTTCTTGAAGGTGTTCTGTGAGCAATTTCTAAGAAGGAACAAGACTGATAAGCTTGGCAGTGATTCTGTTACTGCAAAATAGAACATTTCTTCTGATAATGTTTTCTCATTAAGAATTATTTGCCCACTTCTGATAAATCAACACTTAAAATTTTCTGCAGGAATTTGGCCACAAATTTTTATTTTATTCCAATTATCTATTTTGTACCTTGATCAGCCTAAAACATGTTTTTCAAGGTGTCCTGGTTTCAGCTGGGAAAGAGTTAATTTTCTTTCTAGTGATGGCTGTGAAAGGAATGTCAATAATACCTATTGGTTTTAGTTGTTGCTAAGTGGTGTTTACACTATTCAAGGACTTTTTCACCTTCCCATAGAAGCACAGACAGAATGAGGGAATGGCCAATGAAATATTCCCTACCATAGACCTCATGTTCAGTATATAAATGGGGGTTAGGGGGAATCCACAACCACTGCTCCGGACCATGCCAGTTCAGCAGGTGGTGAGAGTGACACGTGTCATTATTATTATTATTGCTATTATTATTGTTATTTTTTCCTTTTCTGTTATTGTTTCTATTACACTGTCTTTATCTCAACCCATGAGGGTTTTTTCTCTCCCATTTTTTTCCCCTTTTCCCCCCCCACCCTTCTGGCGGGGGGGAAAGAAACAGCAGGGGGTAGGGGGTGGTGAGCAAGTGGCTGCGTGGTTCTAGTTGCCAGCTGGGGTTAAACCAAGACACAAGGTTTGCCTTTGTTTAACTATTTTGATCAACCATTGCAGGCAGCATTCAGAACACTGCTTACTCTTCTGTAAAGGCAGCTCAGCTATAGCCCAATCCCCACACTGCACTTAAATACCAATAGGGCACAACAGGGTGTTTTACAATGTGTTTTCTACCTAATTCTTTGCTGTATTTTCTACTCTCCCCTGCTTCTGCGTTTTCAGTCCGACAAAGGAGACGTTCAGGCAGTGGAGTCCTGCTCCCGATCCCCAGCACTCCTCGCCTGCACCCTGGAACCACGCGTATCGGCTTGTGTTTCCTAACATAGCAGCAACACACTGTGATTTCTGCTTTGCTTTCAAAAGTAATGGGTTTGAAGTGGTTATTCAATTGAAGATTTGTTAACTTTGAAATCCTCATACAGCTTGAAATACCAAGTTTTCTTTATAGCTGCACGTGCTTTCTTTGCAGTCAGCTTAGTTCCGTTAGGATGAGTGCTGCAATAATAGCATAATTAACTTGCATTTCCTGAAAAAAATAATCTTCAATAAATTAGGACAGAAATGGCCCCAGACTCCCTGTATGGTCAGCAGAGAGACAGTCCCCTCCAGACCACACTTCAATATCGATCCTAGAATCTGGCAGAGCTTCACTAGAAAAGCATTGTGAAATTGCTCTCCCAAATTAGGGGGAGAAAACTCAGGACAGGCAATGCTGGGCAGCAGTGAATCAAGATTTTAAACACTATGCTTGCAAGCCAGGAAGAAGGGTTATAAAAATCTACCCAACTGACTACTGGTAATGCCAGATAGAGAAAAGCAAGTTTAGTTTTCAAAATAGACTTGCCTCTAAACAAAGGAAGATAAACAAAGCACAATTTCTGCATCATAAAAATACTAAATATTTGTAAAAAAAAAAGTTATTCCAAGTCAAGCCTAGACAGTCTAAGAAAGTCTAACCTGTCAAGTTTTGAGCTGTCTTTTATCACAGCCTATCATTATTACTGGCCTGAGCTCCAGCCAAATGCCCAGCATTTCAAAAACAAAGGAGATGGGGATGAGCGTATGACCACACTTTTGCTGACCTGCACACTATTTAGCCTTCACACCCTTATGCTAGCTGCAGAAATATAGGCAACACTTGATCCATTACAAACATCACCAGGACAAAGGCACATTTTAACACATATCCAAATGCAGCATATGACAGTATCAACACTTTGTGTAGTCTGCACAGCAGTGTTTTTCATCCTGTACCTGGAGTGCTAAAGTCTTTGTGACCAAACCACAGTCTAACAATAGTAACATGTGCCAGTTTGTCAGTTGGCACACGTCAACAGAGCCCCACTGACTTCAGTATACTGACACAATTTCCTTTTGCAGGCAAACATCAGAAAAATAAGCAACGCGTTGTCTCTCAACCTCAGAAACTTCAGTGTATAATATTACCCTGGTTATCCTGTATGTCAGAGGAAAGAAAACCACAGCTTGCAGAAGAGGGGTGACGCTACCTGGTCAGAAGTGGCTGGTGCTCAGTGTTGGTTCAGCACCAGGAGTGACCCAGGGACCCTTCCTTATGGAGGAGTTTGTGAGCAGAGGCATGGTCCCAGAGAGCCCACCTGCAGAGTGCGTGTAAGTGTCCACACGCACCTCGAGAGCAAGGCACAGGAAAAGGCATGCCATAGGCTTATTGCTGAGCAGAACTCTGGCTTTAGATGACACAGCAGGTCAGATCAGAAGTCCCAGTTTCACTGAAAGAGAAATAAAATTGAACAAAAAGGGAGCTTTACTACTACCATCCGTGCGGTTGTATTTCATGCAGAATTTTGTCACATCTCTTGCTGCAAGAAGCGTGTGATCACAGTTACAGCTGCCTTTCCAGCACCCCTGCCTATAATTTCTCTCTCTGTCTTTTGTAAATAGAGGTAAACAAGGGACATACCAGGGGCCCCTCACATAGAAACGCCTGGAGCAAGAATTTCTAGAATATTTATACTGTGTGTAAAAGACAGCCCAAAAGTTCCCCCAAAACCGAACTCATTTTAAAGGTATCTCATTCCTTCAGCAGCTAGATTAAAAGGGGATGGGTAGGAAAACATAACATCAGTTTCAGAAGTCCAAATGCAGTTTTCACATTGTTTCCCTCCAGATATGCAGCTGCCCATACCTGTGTGCAGTCTGGTCCCGTACAGATTAACCTTCAGCCAAATTGCTTCTGTATTTCTGGTATGACTCTGCTGTTAGAAAAGCACGAGCAATCACACTAGTCCTGTTGGACAGTGTTCACCCGACTCAGAAAACAGCCAGACTCCCATTCTGCGCACGTATACCTAGATTAGATGGAAAGATACACTGGGGATATAATATACTGAGATCTGACTTCTCCATTTTTTCTTGCAGCTGGAGCAAGAACACACATAAAACTTTACATTGTAATAGAAAAATAAATAGGGTCACTGTCATTTAAAGTAATAGAGGTTTATTTTATTTGGTTTTTTTTTTTAATTACCCTTAGGATAACCTGATAAACTAACTTCTACAAAGTTATTTGCTAAGACATAAACACCTGGAAATAGCAGGATATTCTTTAGCTGAACACCTATGCAAGACAGAAAAACCTGGTGTGATCTCCAGAAAAAAACATTTGCTGGGGGTTTGGCTTGGTTTGTTGTATTCCATGATCCCCAAAAAATAACTTTGGGCTAATCTTTTTTAAATATATATACCTAGCAACGTAAGAACCCAAGAATAAGAATGCTTTTGTTCTAGTTTTCAAATATGTTACAGTAACATGCATATTTTATTTGGTCTGTTGTATTATTTTGGCATAACTGTTTAACAAAGTCTCTTCACAGGACTCAGTTTACTTGTTGATTATTTTATGGCCTTGATTTCAGGAGGTGAGACAAAAATGAAAAGAAAAAATTGTGAGCTTAGGGATTTTTTATATCGAAAGCACATGTTATTTTGAGGGAGTCCAAAGTCACATAAGCAGACCTGAATACCACCTTACTTTTCTGAATTATGAACTTTCAGTTTCAGATTCTTTGTGTGAATTTAGCTTTTGTTTCCCTTGAACCAAATGGTGCCAATCCTTTCCTGCAGTGGGGAAAATAACAGGAATATTGAGTATGAATCCAACTTCTGCAGCATATAATTTCTCGATGAAATTGTTAACCTGGCCCTTGGACTCTTCTCTACAGTTTCTATCTTCCTGAGTAGTTTGACTTTACAGAAACTGTCCATTTGAGGAAGGGTGGCTGCATTTTCTCCCCTGCTTTCATTCCACATTTAGTGCCTGGATACATCATAAGAACAGGAGGATTAGGGCACACTTAACACTGTTTTTTAACTCCCCAGTTCCTTCAAAATCAGGAACATGTCTACTTTTTTATTCCCTTGCCACATTTTCTTCAGTTTTTAGATGTATACTTCATGGCTGTTTTGCAAATCACTTGTTCTGATACTCTCACACAACTTTAAATCTGGATAATTTAGGGGATTTCAGGACCGGTTTTTTAGTTGGGTTTTTTTTGTTGTGTTTTTTCCTGTGCTGTTGCAAATTACTTTGAATTGAGGTAAAAATCAAACACTCCTCTACAGAGGTCTAAATAAGCTCATTTTAAAATCTACATAACGTGGCAGCTACTGTTCCCATGTGGAGAAATGATACTCCCTAGTTGTGTAACCTTATTATAGTTACTGTGTAATAATAGCTTCCTTACATACCATAAGCATAAAAGACTGTGCATCAGCTAACTCTTTTTATGTCAACGACATAATGTGGGTAAAGTGTTGCTCCATCTGTTCAAGACAAAAATGTACATGCACTGAGAATATTCATATTTATTTGTGTCTGTGCAACAACATCTTTCAATTAAGCGCAATACTCAAAGGAACAACAAAATACAAAGGTAATAGGTACTGGAACAACATTCAGAATGCAAAGATAATAGATGCTTTACACATTATCTACATTCAGGATTACGAAAGAGATTTTCAAGTCTGAAATTTTCTTTTAAGATCTAAGGAATACCATAACTTTTGGCTTGGGCGCTGATGTCAGAATTCAGCCAGGATTCACTCTGGAGAGATTCAGGAAGTCCTGCTGGATTCAAGGGACTCTTTTACCACAAGAGACCAATAGATATTTGAATATATTTTAATTTAAAAAATATTTTTTTTTCTTTAATGTTAGGAAAAGCACTTGAGATCAACCTAGCTTGTACACACCTTCAGAAACAATTGATCGTTTTAAGCCCTAAACAGAAAGCTAGGAAATTTAGCCATGCTAAAGCATGCAAATTTAAGGGTGTTTTGAATGTACAGATCTTTCTTAACCCCAAAATTCAGAGACATTGGCTTTCTCATACAGAAGAAAATAAGTTTTTGGGAACACAGATCTATAAATAAACAATGATTAGAATAAAGAAAATACTGGGCAGGTAAAACAACTAATAAACTTTTCCTAGTATATTAATGAGTTTTTTGAAATAAGTCTTCGATGACATGTTGCAGCAAAAATGTTGGGCCATGGGGCCTCGGCAAGGTCATTTCCCAAGGGAATTCTGTTCCTTCACCAGTGCCCCTGTCCCTGATGTGGAGCTAAGAGCCCTGGAAGAAGTACCTGTAGTCTGTCTGCAACAGTGTAAGTACATAAACCAAGCCGATTTCTTTTAAATAATACCCAAATTCTATGTAACTGTTTTCTCTTCATAACTGAAGACAACCTGGTAGGACAGGGTTTTCTTTTTCCTCAGTATGGCACAGCAGTAAGAAGGAACACAGCATTCCTTTGTGCTACTGTAACCTACATCTTAAACCAGAAAAAAAAAAAAAATACAAAAAATCAAGGATTGTGCAAGGTTTTCAGGTAATTCTTTGCCTAATATGAGAGTAATAGGGAAAGGAATGTAGACTAATGTGGGTGATACACACAACCTCTCCTGCTACTTTGCATTCTGGGAATGTGGAAGGAATAGGGCCACCAGTATAGCTGGCAGCTGAAGGCTAGGACATACAAGGCAAACCTGAGGGAGATGGCTTTGTTCAGGCTGGGGAAGAGAAGGTGAAGGGGAGACCTTGCTGCTGTTTCCAACTACCTGATAGCAGATTACAAGGAAGGCGGAGGTGCATGAGGGCAGAACAAAATACAACAAACAAATTGAGACACAGGAAACTCCACTCGATATGAAGAAAAATATTTTTAGCATGAGGGTTGCAAAACATTGGAGCCACTTGCCCAGAGAGGTTGGGGATCTCAACCCTTGAAGATATTCAGGACTCAAATGGACACAGCCCTGAGCACCCTGCTGTACCTGGAACTGCTTTTAGACAACCTCCAGGGGTCCTGTCCACAACTGCTGATCCTTTTTCCCATGTCTCAATGTGTTCTGTGATTCACCTAACTATATTTCAGTTGGAATCTAAATCCTTTTCTTGATCTATGCCTGGAGCCCATCCAATATCTGAATAGTTGATGACCTGTTGCTTTCAAGGCATCCTGATAAGACCAAAGATGCGTTCAAAGCCTAAAAACTCTTCACAAGATGCAGTCTAGTCATTCATGGTCTCCTGGTATTACACTAAAACATTGCCCTAGCTGAACTTCTAAATCCAAAGGAAGTTTTTTTAGAAGCAACAGCAAGAAAAATTTAGAAGCAACAGCAAGAAAAATTATCGTCAGAGTAGCACTGACATGCTTAGATCTTCATAGTGAAGGTCATTAAGGGAATTTTCTGTTTCATTCCTGGTGGTGAGAAAAACACTTATGAGAAATTATAAGTACCGGGAAATATGACTTAGATCATTTGAGAGCCATCTCATGAGCTGGTTCCCTGAGAAATTACTTTCCAAAAAAGGAGGTGTTTTTGGAAACATATTTTCCGTGATGCAGTTTGCAGCACAGCCCCACAAATTTATAGCCTGCGACACCTAAGGATCAGGAGGGAGAGGCAGGGTATGGAAGAAGGATTTATTAAATATTCTTCTCTGTAGAGACTGCTCTCTCAAAGCTTGAACAAAGTGTCAAGTTGGACTTCTGCCCATTGTTTTCCACAAAGTATTTCTGATTCACTGGTGTTGCTAGTGGTGACTTCTGTTTGAAAGTTTTTATTTGTTTGGGGATTTTTTTACCATCTCTGGCTGTCATTATCTTCTAAGTTAAATGAGTGAATTCCATTATCCTGAGGTGGTCTTAAGCTTCTTCCAGATTTTCTTAATCTGTGCAGCTTTTGCACTTCATGTCCTTTTGGGCAGAGTTTCACTGCCAGGAAGATTTCACATCCTCCCCGTACCTGCTCTTAGCTGAGCAGTCTGCCTGCTCCTTTCCACCAGTTTTGGTGTTCATCAGATCTTTCACTGAGGCATTTCAGCTCATTGACATGTCAGGAAATTATTATCCACCAAATTTTGCTGTCCATTCATATACATTAGCGAGTAGGCTTACAGAGAGACCTGCAGACTCCAGCAGGTGAGCTCTTAGGTCCACTCCAGCCATCTTGTACAGGTCCATCTTTAAAAAAGACAGGTTCAGCGAATGCTGGCCATGATTACCTGTGGTTTCATGCTTTCTGACACCACTTGCAGATGTGCTCTTTGCACTCACCACTTGGTTTAATATAGACATTTTGGTGTACTCACTTTCACTGTCCTGCTGAGTCTGTTACAAGGTCTTTAGTGATCACTGCTGTTCAACATCGACAAGGCTGTCAGGAAACATGAACTGATTGGAGTGAGATGGAGGCTGACAGCAGCAGAGGTTGGCAGTGCTCTTTGAGCCCTGGTAAACATTTCTTTCCTCCTGGCTATTCTCTCCTGGCTTGGCAAAACTACAACTGCAGTATCATCATGTCAATCTTTTTGCACCCAGCTGTGATATGTTCAGATAAGCAAGATGAAGACCAGTGGCTGAAAATTTAGAGTAGACAGGAAATGCTTAACTTGACTGTGATGCTGAAAGATTACCACACTATACTCAGGGAAATAAAGAACCCTTTATCCTGAAACCCAGCTTTCAGCAGATATATTTCATTTGTTGTTGTGTTTGGTAGAGAACTGTGTGTGAAACACAATGGTTTACTTTCTTAGGTTGACTTCAAAAATCAAAATCCATAATACCATCCTAAAATTTCCTACTTTTGGGATCAACCTTATCTTGACAAAATAGGTCCTGCCTGAGTAAGGGATTTTTAATGATCCATTTCCCAACAATAAGATACAACTAGTGGGATTTTCATCTAGCATTCTTAACTGCAGAATCACAAGCTGTGCAGGTTTCACAGAGCATGACCAGTTTATTGTACCTATGTTTCTATTGACACAAGCATGGATATTCCAAATTTGCACTGAGTTGAGAATAACACCATACAGTCATCCTGAGGTCGGCTTCCTATCAGCAATCCCATCATGGAAAGGTTTTCACAGCTGTAAGAAATTTCAGAGTTGGAATTGAAATGTAAAGAGGAGAGAGAGCAGGCATGGCAGAAGCTACTCAAGGCTGCAGTTTCTCAGTCGTTAATACTGGATCAGCACAACTGTGAGTTTTTCAGCAATACAAATTTAATGCAGGTTAGGCATGAATACAAAACTGCTTTTTTGACAAATTAGCCAGAGGATTCAGTATGGAGTTTCTGCTGGATGCAGAAGGAGGGATGACAGCTGATCTGGCAGAAAGCCGGTGGGAATACAGCAAACTAGATTTTTGTTGCTCTTGTTGGTTCTCTTTGGCTGCTGGGGCTTTGTTCTTTGCTTCAGAGGGGGTAAGGAAGTTGAAGCAAAGAGAAAGAGGGGGAATAAATCTGTATCAGTTTGTGCTATATCAGCTTATGCTGTATCAGCCTTTTGTATTGTGTGTTTCATGTGGTTTTTGGCATACTAAAGCTGGATTTGCTGAAAGATCAACCCATGACTTCAGAGCATGAATAACACCTGGTGGAAAAGGGACTGTGCCTTTTGGATATAAAAGAATGCCCCCCGGGCCACTACACAGACTGTCAAGCAGGGGGAACAACAGCACAAACATCTGTAAAACTGCCTGGCTCTTTATCACCAGAGTTGGCACTGGCTGTATAATGGCTTAATTTTTAAAATGTCTTGTGCTGTTGCTGCATCCCACAGGCTGATTTGGCACCCTGTGAGCGAATGGCAAAGCTGCATCCACTCCAGGTGGAGGCAATGCTGATTTCCCAATACTTTGTAAGAAAGAGAGGTTATTTCTCTTAGCAATCTGATTTTCACAACTACTCAACAAAAGATGTTAACACTTTGTTCCTACATCACACTGTAGATGTAAACATGAGGAGGAAAAACATAACAGAGGCACCAGAGATTGCAGTGCCACAGTCCTCTTCCACAAATGCCATATCCCAAAGATAAAGTTGCTCACCCGATTACCCCAATCAAAACCCACACAGTTATTACTCAACGTGTGTTGGATAATGAACATTAAATTTGCTAGATACCAATGGCCAACTGTAACAAACACAAATCTGAAGCAATTTCAAAACTCGTCAATGCTTTAAGAGCAGGTACAAGCACCGTGCCCTTCACTGTCAGCACAGCCAACCAGCTTGAAACCAAGCATAGATTTTTAGTGCCTAAGAAGTTACAGTTTGCAAAAATTGTCTTAAATGCAGTCTGACTGAGACAAGTAGAAGCGCTTGGAAAAGTGTTTTGAATTCAGGTCTCCAAGAGAGGGTTGTATAGTCTCTAAACCTCAGGCTGGATCCTTTTGTTCAGAGGGGTGAGGGGCAAAGACAGAAAAAACAGTAGCAGATAACAGAGAGAAACTGGGATGTCAATGTAAAAAAAGATAAAGATGAAAGAAAATTCTGTGAAGCTTAACATATAATATATGCTTTAGAAAATTCTGCTGGGGATAAGCAGCAATATCCAGGGTCACCGTGAAAAAAGTATTGCTTTTTATTTGGATTTTGGCTTTGTACCTTAATTAAGGCCTTGATTGGTAAAAATTTCCATTTCCTGCAATGATAGCTTTACATAACTTTAATAGACTACTACAGCAATTTTGAAGCCCAGCCACTGCATGAAAGTGTCTCTTCCCCTTGTTACACAACTCTATCCCAATTTTACCTGCCAACCCTGCAACCGCTATGAATGTGTGTGGCAACCTTGATCATTCAGGTGAAAAACCCACATTTCTTCCCCTAGACTTCCCCCACCTGTGCATACGAAGGTAAACTGAGGTACTTTTGAATCAAAAAATAATTTTGAAGATAGGAGGTGGAATTACCTTCAATAAGTATCTGACCCTTGTTTGCATTATGCCAAAGAAAGTTGAGAAGAAACACATATTGTTACAGATGTCTACCATTAAATGAAGAGACTAGCAAGGGACTTTTAAAGTGGGTGGTGAATCCTAGAGTGCCTACAAATTATAATTTCATAAACTTCCTATAAAATATTTAGTTCCAGTCATTAGACTATCAAACTGGAACAACTCTGTTATGGATATAAGTATATACGGATTTATCCTGGAACATAAGAATCACAAAGCTGTTGGAAACCACTTTTTCCCCCTTTGTATAGTTTGTTTCATTTCATCTACCATTGCATTTCGAAGGTTCTGCTGAAACTCTAAGCAGACATATTTAAATGTTATCACAATTAAAAAGGAAAAGAAATATACCTTCACAAAAGAAACAGCTTAGTGTTTATTTTGAGGGCTTCTGTCAGGCTTCAGTAAGCAGCTAAAACCATTGTTTTGAACTAACTGTTCATATCTGAACAAGAGGTTGAAAAAGACCCACAATAAAGACCATCACACATTAGTAGTTTATCATCTGTAAATGCAGAAATCTCAACTGGAGAGGGCATGAACAAATGTCTTTAATAAATGGCTGCCTAAATTTAGTTCTCTAAGCATGTGCAGAAGTATCTAATTAACTGCTGTATTTTCAAAGTTGCTGAGCAACAACCAGGTGCTCTTAACTTCTGTGTAAACCATTTAGGCAAGCAATGAAAACTTAATAACTTAATCTGCCTCTGAAGATCTCATTGTTTTCCTTGTATTTATGTTTTGAGTTAGTTTTTGTAGAAAATAAAAAAAAAATGGTGATAAATAACATTCGCTGGGGTGACTTGCTGTGGTACCTAAAACTTGCTTGCTGTTTTTTCTCATGCACGAGTGAGAGAAACAGAGGGAGAAACAGAGAGAGTAACACAAAATAATCCAGCAGCAGGGGAAACACAGCTGTATCTTCCTTGAGGCTTTTACCTAATTTGCACCTGCTCACTGAGATTAGTTTTCAGAATGTTTCACCTATTAATGCACTCCAGATACAGAGGCCAGGTTCCAGAATTTGGGTTTCCCTTTTTTTTTTTTTTTTTTTTTTTTTTTTTTAATGTACACAGAGCAGAGGAATCTCACCTATTTAAACTTCATTAATCCAGACCTACTCAGTTAAGCAAACCCTGACTCACTCTTGTTGTTGCAAGGGGTTTTGTGGTTAAAATATTCCCTTAAAATAGGTTGGGTTTTTTTCCAAATACTGAGTTTTGAAGGAAAAATCTTCTGTCTGACTGGTGTATTTTTGGTATCAATGGAAATAGAATACTCACTCAGCAAGTGCTTTCACTGATGTATATCTCTTTAGATAAGTTTGTTGAGCCTTAAATTTAGCTCTTGTGGCTTCTCAGGAGTTGACAATCCCCATTACCCATTAGCAAGATTTACAAAGCAGAAAATGTAGTGGTATTGCTGTGTAAATTTGTAGCTAAATCTGTTGGCAACAAGAACAGCCCAGGGAAGGACTATATTATGATTTAATATAGAATCCCATAATTCCTGGCTGGTTTTCTTTTCTAATTATTATTCATACATACATTATAGGACATAATTTAAGAATGATGCATTTAAGGTTTAATACTCACAAAATTTATACCTTGCTATGCAGAAAGCAGTCTTCTTCAGATGCATCATGTCTGAGTACTGGTGAATCCTGAGGGGAATGTGGAACTGAGCACACACCATGGAAGGAAAACAGCATCACAGCCTCTGAAGCATGAGGCCTGGTAACATGGGACAGGAAAACTTTGTCAGCAACTGTTACTGGGACCCCCTTTATGAATGATTCAGCTGCATTTGTCTTCAGCAGCATAAACTTCATTGTACATTCCCAGCTCTCTACTCAAGGTAAATACAAGCCACCTAAGGAAAAAAAAAAGAAATCAGTTAAAAAAAGAAGGAAGAAAAAGAACAGTGGAAAAATTAAGATGGTTAGGAATGGAAAGGAAATTCAGGAGAAAACTTCCTAAAATTTATTTTTTAAAATTAACACACTTGGATTTTTTTTGTTTGTTCCTTTCTTGTCTTTCCTACAGAAGAATTAAGATGTCAGTGGGCTCTGGGGAAAGTGCATTTCTGAGAGGATGGAACTAGAAATGTGAGTGCAAATAAGGGAAAATTAAGAGAAAGGAAATAGAATAATGGAGAGGAGAGACCAGCAGCAAATGGGTGATATTAGGCACTAGAAAAAGGAGAACAAGCTTGATACTGACATGCTTTGTCATGAGGGGAATCTGAGCACTTAAATTCACTTTTGGCATTTGAATAATAGGAAGAACAGCTGACTTCTTTAATACTCCTTCAGGTGGTCTCCTTTACCCACAGCTTCGTGAATTTCTAAGCAGCTGCTATTTCCCCAGCTCTCTTCTTTCCCAGCTTTCTTATGTTTTTTTGGTTCTCTGGTGTCTACACCAACGCTAGTATGGATTTATTGCCCGCCCACTTACACGAAGGATTAGTGCAGATTAAAAATGGTGTCTATCAGTGTCTGTGAATGACTCTACTAATAGTCCATAGAGAAGACTAGAGGATAAGCATTGTCTTCTCAAGGCTCAGGCTTCAGTCTGTATCACAATTATTTGCAAAAAAGTTGTGCTTGTAGGTCAGTCTCCCATATTATTCTCAACCCCTTGTATCTAGATTTATCAATTTTTTAGAAGACATTTACAGAAAGACTTTCACAGTAGCCCATTTGCCACAAAAGTACCCACAGGAGATTTAGATTTTCGCAGAACAGAAGGATTCAGTTAGATGGATTTGCAGACGAAACTGTGGTTTAAATACATCTTACAATTCCTTGTCCCCATATGCACCAATAATTGAAATGGCTGCACAAATAACAGTTAGCTAGCAATTAAAAATTACAGAAGTTTGATGTATTGTTCAATTATTTGGCGAGTTCCCAGAGCTCAGACACAGTAAAACAGCCAGCCATTCAACACAGCTGTGTGAGCTGAAGCCAGTTATTAGCATTCAAATGGCTATGACAGATCTATTTTGCTTCTGAAATTCTTTTATCCTGCACTGCTCCAATGAGTAGATATTTTATTGATTTATTTATTTATAACCACATAAATAATTTCACCAATAATTGTAAGTCTCCATTTTCCTTTCTAAACCTCAAATACAGTAAGTGCCATGGCTAATGCACAATTCTTAGATAATTCATCTATCCTAGAGAATATAATTACTATTCTTATTATTATTATTGTTATTATTTAATCAGATTCTAAACACTTCAAAAAAAAGAAGAGAGTAAATAAAAATTCAAATTAATATAATGGCATATTCCACAGCAAAATTATACTGATATAGAGGGAAATCTATTTGTACACCACTGACTACAGTTGGTTTGACTAGTGTTTGTTTAGAAAAAGGGTAAGGATTACATGACAGGAAAAACAAGGATATTCGACATTCATTAAATTTTTTTCTGGATGGTATGAATCAGACTACAGAAGATATTACAAAAAGGTCGAAACAAAAAAGAACAAAAAAGGTAATATACCATTCTAAATGTCTCTAGATGCCTAGGAAACCTATTTACAAGATTATTGTGTTTGCAACAAGCGTTTTGACTTACCATCACAAAACCATTTTCATTTCAAATCTTGTTTCATGTGCTTAGAGCTGTGCAATGAAACATCCACTTCACTTCAGGAATTTTCCCACTTGGCCTTTCCCTAGAAAAAAAATCCTTAAAAATACATGTGTGCTTTAAGTCGGAGTGAGTCCAGTTTTCTAGTCCTTTGAAGTTGTAAATGGCAAATACATGCCTTCCATTATTATTAGAGGAGAAATGTGGCCGCTCATTTAAATATTGAGCAAGGAGAGAGTGCAATGGGAAATTCAGTGCTCAGTCTGACCCCAGTATATGCAAGCCAAAGGGGCAGGACCATCAGAAGAGCGGGCTGCCTGGCCTGCCCAGGGCATATCCCCACAGCTGCAGTGCCAAGGTTAGAGAAGATGAGCAGGGGGGCACAAGGCTCTCAATACCCCCTCACCTCATGTCCCGTGTCATTGATTTTTCTTGTAAAAAGAAGTAAGTGGTCCTCAACCACTCCTCGCGGAGACCAGTTCCAAAAATCAGGACCCAGAAAACATTCATGCTGGCAGGGAAAAAAATGTGTACCTTGATAATCGCTGATTGTGAAAAGGAGGTTTCCAAAATCAGAAACTACAGTTATCGTGAGGGAGATGGACAACTAGTGACCTGAAATCCAAGCTGGTGGGCTGGGATCAGACACAAGAGAGGAAATGCTGTATTAATGCTGCTCCACAGAGACAAGCAGCTTACATTGGAGGAGCTCTCATAACAGGCTGTGGAAAAAGTCACTCACTAAATGCGAACCTATGAATCTGTAAGATAAACACATGATTTCAAATGAGGCTCCTAAACATTACACATTTTATGTCCAAAGCGTGAACAAAGAAAATTTTTAAAATCACCTCTGGTATGGGAGTGGCAGGCCCCCAAAATATAACTTCCTGATATAAGTAAGTCTTGTGCTAATGCATACTATGGCAACTAAAGGCATAACAAGCAATAATGGCTAAGAATCATTAATTGCAGAACTAAAGAACTGTTAATTTGTGCTTTATACCCAAACTGTAGAGCTGAAAGTACTCTTCCCTCTCAGTAAAAAAATAAGTACCACAGAATTTAACAGATACCAAAACATGGGGTCATATGAACCGGAATTGTACTATTTCACCAGTCTCGTCATCTGTGCAAAATGCCAGGAAACAATGAGCAGCTAAAATGAAGTAAGAATCTAAATGAAAAGAAATTATTAAGAAAAAGCAGCAATACAAAATTCACAGTACACTGAAGAGTGCACAGACATTTCTCCTTTGAATAGAAGAACAGATTAGAGATACCATCAGAGCAGGGAAATGTAAAACACAGAGTGGAACTGAAGGAAAATGGAGAGGAGTGTTCAGAGCCAGTGTGATTCAAACGGCTGCAGTCATGGCTGGACCCCAACAGAGGCAGAGCAAGAATTAGATGAGCCAAGAGACCTTACTGGGAAGAAAATATGGTGACAGAAAGAATCCCCATGCTGAGATCAGGCAAGTATCAGACAAAACAGAAGACAGGTATAAGCAAGCGGCAAATTTGAGGAGTCAATGGAAAAAGAGATAAATGGAGTTACACTGGAAATAGAAATTGAAGCGAACACTGCTATGATAGGAAAGCACAGTATTGTGGGAAGAGTGAAACTCCAGGTGGAAATTACAAAAGAAGAAATGGATCAGTCAAAAGCAGTGAAGGAAAAATGCTTACAAATGGGTACAACTGAGAAGCCTCAAACCTCACGCTGACAAAAAAACAGACAAGGTTTTTAGAGAAGCCCTCGACAAATGCCACTCAGCATCAGACTCTGAGGAAATAAGGGACAGCCACCTTAATTAACTTAATGATAACATAAATCCAGGAGAGAAATCAGAAGTACATGCTGCAACTGAACTGCTGAAAACAGAAAAGCAATAGAAAGCAACACATCAACAGCTGACATAGCAAAAAGGAGTTTCTGTACCTCTTCACTCACCCTGAAAGAGCTGTTCAGAGAAGTAAGGGAAAATAAATCCCTTCTAACTGATACCAGCTTCAAATCATTATCAGAATATTCTAACAAGGGATTTGCAATTACTGCAGCAACCGTAAAGGTAGCTCTGTCTTGTAGGGAAGAAGTCTTTTGTAAAGCAAAACTGTATGGAAAAGAGAAAAAGGTAGATGCAAAGCTGAGAGAGCAAAAGGCTAGAGTATATAGAGCTCACAGGTAGGCCAGTTATTCACCCCAAAGAGTACAGCAGAACTGCAGAAGACAGCTGTCTCGTCACATCCTCAAGGGTAATGACCGCCAAATGGCATTTGACAGCCTTCCTCAAATCTCCTTTTTGGAATATTAAATAACACAAAGACAGAAAATTCCCAAAGTTAAACACTTCAATTATCACATGAATCAAACATATTCTATATACACAACAAATAGAAAATAAGCACAGGAAATCCTGAAGTCTTCTCCTTTCTCTTAGGCTTCTGCCAGGAAATTGCTGGCCACTGCCTGTTGTTTTGCTGTTTTCCGCAACCCTGACACCTGCATCAAAAACTTAAGGCCAACTCAAATTCACAGAGACCGCATAAATGGCCAGCAGCTCCCAATAGTTCTCAGCCAGTACTAAGGAGGGGTAGATTAAAGAAGGATAGGTTTGAAACAATGTTGGACAACGGCTAGTCCATATATTACGTTTCCTTAATCGGCTATTACTGTCACTGACGTACCACGCTCTGCGATACCGCTGCACATCTTTCCCTACCTGCATTATTCCTTCATCCAAGCATACCTGGGAACTTCTTTTGCCCCATATTCAAAAGCACTAAAACACTTTGAAAGACCATAGATAAGAACATTTGTAATTAACAGCATACTTTGCACATACTCATATCTTTAAATAAGGTGCAGCAAATTGTAGGTGGATTAAAGCTCGGGATAATTTTTCTTTCACTCTGTATTCACTTGGTGCCATAGCTATTCTGGTGAAATTATCCTTTCTGGTGTTTTTAATTTGAATCTGACAGAGTTCTGAGCTTTTGCCTCTGTGTGTGCATTAATTTTGTCTATGGGAACTGTTTGTTTTCCTCACAAAATTGGGAGGCTGAATTAATGCTTATTAGAAGGTGATAAGAACAAATGGCACAAAATATTTTAGGATGACGATTTAATACACTGTTCCATATATGCCACAAATTATAGCCACTGACTGGTCCTTTGTTTTCAATTTCCAGAGTCCTTGGAATAGAAAAACAAAGTTCCACAGAAGTAGTAATATTCACTTTGCCTATTGCAAGACCTTAATTAGTATGCACAATCCTGTCAGCATGGAGCCTGTTGGAAGAAATACACCACAGTAGGCCTTGATAGAAGCTCAGAAGGGACTTTGTCATTATCTGTCACTGTAAAAACAGTAAATGTATCATAATCTCTGACTTTTATTATTATTATTATTTCTTGTGATTAATATTCCATCTATTCAAAGGCAATGAATTTTCCCGGGACTTCATGTGTTATGTAAAGTAAGATTCAGCAGGGATCCCTAGCATAGAGAAAGATGAAAAAAAGGGCAAAATATCTTTATTTTATAGTAGCACACATGCACACATACACGTCAGTTTCATGACCTGTTTTTATTTTCCTGAAAATCCACTTGGCAGGCATCATAATATAAAGAAAATAAAAGTGATAACAGCCCAAGGCTTTTCTTTTAAGACAAAAAGTTCAAATTTTTCAGAACAGCTGCCTTTTATAGCCTTTTTTGCCTTTATTATTTTATAAGAAACTAATGCCTGGATTACCATTTTTAGTGTATAGCTGAAACAGGCAGTTCTGCACACTGATCATAACCAAGAGAGCTTTGACTGGGCACAAGCATCCTCAGCATGATTTTGGTGCGTACCGAGGAGAAATGATCTATGAATGCCATCTGCTGGAGGAAGGGTTTGCCAGGCCAAGAAACAATGCCTCGCAACAGCTTTGGGCTGGGTAACAAATATCCCTGTCAATGAAACCTTGCAAATCATAAAAGTTTTTCCCTGAGTAGACAGTCAGCTCTGTTAAAAGAAGCAAGTCAATGCTCATTTTGAGGGTAGAGGTCTGTTCCCCTTCATTTCCCTGGTCTTGCCTTTGAATCCAGTATTGCCCAATGAACGTTCAACATCTCTGCTGTTGTATGATGGGAACAGACTGGAGTAGTAAGTAAAGAAGTTAAAATCAAAAAAAGAGGAAACAATATATTCTTTTGATTGTGGTTAAGAGACAAAGGCATGAACAACAACTCATTTCACGCAAGTGCCTTTCTGGTGATATAGGTCTGTCATCACACCCAGGTGATAACCCTGAGGACAACCACCTTCGCTGGATTTACTGAATTACAGCTGGTCCAGGCTGTGATGGGTTGTTAAGGTGGCCACTAAAGCTTTAACCTGTAAAGACCACTTTAAGACTTGCTATTTTCCTTAGGAACTGGACCAAAGTGCATCATGCCAAGGCACTAACTATTCTAAGGCATGTGGAAAATAAGGAGGTGATTGATGACAGTCAACATGGCTTCACTAAGGGCAAATCATGCCTGAACAATTTAGTGGCCTTCTATGATGCGTTACAGCTTTGTTGGAAAAGGGAAGATCAACTGACATCACCTACCTGGACCTGTGCAAAGCATTTGACACTATCCCACACAACATCCTTGTCTCTAAATTGGAGAGACATGGATTTGATGGATGGATGACTCAGTGGATAAGGAATTGGCTGGATGGTTGCACTCAAAGACTTGTGACCAACAGCTCAATGGCCAAGCAGCGACCAGTGACGAGTGGCATTCCTCAGGGGTCAGTATTGGGATCAGCGCTGTTTAACATCTTTGTTGGAGACATGGAGAGTGGGATTGGGTGCACCCTCAGCAAGTTTGCCGATGACACCAAGCTGTGTGGTGTGGTTGTGGGGATGCCATCCAGAGGGACCTGGACAGGCTTGAGAGGTGGGCCCGTGTGAACCTCATGAAGTTCAACAAGGCCAAGTGCAAGGTCCTACATGTGGGCCAGAGCAATCCCAAGCACAAATACAGGCTGGGGGGAGAATGGATTGAGAGCAGCGCTGAGTAGAAGTACTTGGGGGTGTTGGTGGATGAGAAGCTCAACAAGAGCCAGCAACGAGTGCTCACAGCCCAGAAGGTCAACCATATCCTGGGCTGCATCAAAAGAAGCATGGCCAGCAGGTTGAGGGAGGTGATTCTGCCCTTCTATTCTGCACTTGTGAGACCCCACCTGGAATGCTGCATCCAGCTCAGGAGCAATTCCAGAGAAGAGCCACAAAAATGATCAGAGGGCTGGAACACCTCTCCTGTGAGGACAGGCTGAGAGAGCTGGGGTTGATTAGCCTGGAGAAGAGAAGGCTCCAGGGAGATCTTATAGGAGCCTTCCAGTACTTAAAGGAGGCCTACAGGAAAGATGGGGAGGGACTCTTGATCAGGAAGTGTAGCAATAGGATAAGGGGTAACAGTTTTAAACTGAAAGAGGGTAGATTTAGATTAGCTATTAGGAAGAAATTCTTTATTGGAGGGTGATGAGACACTGGAAGAAGTTGTCCAGAGAAGCTGTGGACGCCCCATCCCTGGAAGCATTCAGGGCCAGGTTGGATGGGGCTTTGAGTAACATGGTCTAGTGGAAGGTGTCCTTGCCCATGGCAGAGGGTTTGGAACCAGATGGTCTTTAAGGTTCCTTCCAACTCTACCCATTCTATGATCCTATGATTCTATGCTGGAAATTTCCAGGAGTTATGAATTAATTTGATCTAGTCAGCAGGGTCCTTTTAAATCAGTAGAGAAACCAGGCTTTTACAGAGAAAGATAAATTCAAACAACTACCATAGGAAGGGACAAACAGCCCTGTAGGGTATTGACTAAAGACAGCAGGTGTATGCTATGCAAGTTGCTTTCAGTTGACTTCAGCTATCAAGTTAGTACTCTAAAATAAATCCCACTCTACCAATCTTTCTTCCATTTAAATCAGCAGCTGAATGTAAGTCATATAGTATTGTCTGATTAGTGTAAAAACTACTGTTAACCCATTCTTACTGGATAAATGACTTTGTTAATTTCATCTTTATAAAGATGCTTTGCTGTCTCAAATGATGGGGACAAGGGCCTCAGCAGCAGCATTCCATGGGGTAGTTATGGTCATCACAGCTAATGTGGAAATTTGAGGTCCCTGCTCATCCTAACTGCCTTAGTCATAGAATAGTAAATCTGGGGACTGATCCATTCTGTGGCAGTAAATTCGTATTCATTTAGTGAGAGGAAAGAGAGACAAAAACCAGACACTCTGCTGTGTTAAGATTTAGGCTTAAAGCTCATCTCTGAACTTGGCAGACCTGGGGCTTAATACTTTTGATCTTTACAACCCAGGTGAGCTCCCTCTTCCTCCCTGCTTTTCTGCACTTTACGTGTCCCCACCCAAGATCATCGAGTTCGCCCTGCCCCAAATCCAGCCTGGATCACACAAGTCTTCCCAACTAATTAATACTATTCAGCTAAAAAGTCATCGAAACATTCCTCTGTACCTGCCTGTACCTACGTGTAGCTATGGAAAAAATGCTAACTAGCCCAAAGTAGCAAGGCTTCAGTGATTTCAGCATTGGTCCAGTGGCTCCTGTGCAGAGATTTGAAAACATGAATACAAAGGACTCTCTAGATCTGAGCACACAATGCGAGAAGAGAGGAAGGAGTGATCAGTACATTTCAGCGGTTTTCTTAAGAGCAGCAGGGGGCTGAATCTCTTCCTGATGTGCTGTAGTGATTGCTTGCTCAGCAGGAGGTCTCAAGAGCTGTATAAGATAAGGTGAAGCCCCGAGACAGAGGTGAAAGTCAGCCTCTTCTCAATTAAAGGTGGAAAAAGAGTGGGTTATACCAACTCTACCAATAATGAAAAAAATAAATAAATAAATAATTTTTTTTTTTTAAAAAAGAAACAAAGCTCTAAAGGATTAAGAAGATAGATGAAAAATAAGAGGAAAGGTGAGACTATCTGTCCTGGGGATATGAAGCAGTATATTAATCTTACCTATGCTAAGTCAGCACAGACGACTTGTTCAGCCTACAAATTAGCCTCAGGTTTGGTCTGATGATTGATGCAGCTCTGCTGCTACCCTAATCAACCATCCAACATCTGCCTCTCAGCTTCCATTTGGGGTAGTTTAAGCTTTTTCCTCCAAATACTGTTATGCAGCAAGGCTGTCCTAAAATGAATCCATCCAAAGTTAAAGTGAGTTTATTGAAGGTACTGGGTTTTTCCAGACATTCAGATTCAGTGAAAGAAACAAGTTACGCTCTTTTACATCTTTAAGTGAGCTACAAACAGAGAAGCTGCCTAAAGCTGATAGCAGATCAGAGCTAGGTCATGCAGAGGTTGAAGTATTTCATTGACTGTAAGTAGACAGGCCAAGCTCTGAATTTTATGGCATGTGTATTTTAGCTAGGGAAAAGTATGAAGCAAGAGTTACAAATCCAGTTCTCGAAGGCAGAGTTTACTGCCTTCTGAACACTCATGTGGATTAAAGGGCAAAGATGTTATTTTTTTTCTGCTGTGTTGAAGAAAAGAAGGCTTCATATATGATTTAGTAACTACACAGAAATAGAAAGAAAATCTCTACACAATTTATATGTGACCCTCATTCTAGTAGAAGCAAATAACTCTGTGAGGTCTCATATAATAACTACCTCCTCTTGTTACCAAAAGCTGCATTAAAAATTTTTTAAAATTATAGAAGAGACCAAAGGCACACTATGCAAATAATGTCTTTCATTAAGGACAGTCCTCATTACACAGAGTCCAGAGTTTTATTATCTTTACAGCTGAATGAAAAATAGAAATGTTGTTGAAGGGTAATGACAAGTCAGCACTTTTCTTAGAAGTATTTTAAAATGTGAGCAATTTTTTTTCTTCTTTTTTTCTACTTTACAAAAACTGTTCTTTTTGATGCAGAAATAGGGAAAAGACTTCCAAAAATTTAGAGAGCTTTGTGATAAAACTTCTGATAAGATTCTTGATTCCTTTATACTGTGCATATGATCTAGTTGTGAACATTCTCCACCAGCCACTGGTTATTATCTGATCTATAGTTATTAAATGAAGTCACTAAGTCTCTACTTAACTAAAGCAACACTTTGAATCAGTACATATATATATGCACACATATTCACACCCCACTTTTTATTCCACCCACTTATTTTATTATTGGCTCTCTAATGGTTGTGACTCTCAATTCAGTTCTTTCCACTCCCTTGACCGTAAAAAAATACGTGTAAACACAAGGTTTAAACTCTTCTTTCTCTATCACTACCTTCATTTAGTCCTCTCCCAGTGGGATACCTCCGTCAGTGTGCCATGAACTTCATCAGAGGATTCATACAAAGTTTGACTGTAAACTTTGCAATGAAATGTGGCTGAAGTACATGAAGGTTTTTATACCTCCTATGAGAAACCAAGGTGTCTGAAAACTGATCTTTTGTTCTGTGATGAGCTGGCTTGTAAGATCAAATTCAACTACAAAACTGTAAAGACGACTGGCTATGTTTCTGCATATAAAACAAATTTGAAATGCAGCTGCTTACCAAGGATAGTTTCTCCATTTTTGGGGGTTCAGGTACAATGTGGTACCAGGCAGATAGCTACATGTAAACCCAAACTGAACATTGTGTTGAAATCAAAAGTTAAAGACTGCATGTGAAAAAACCTTTGGATGAAAAAGAGATGAGACAAAACCTTATGTTGACACACCACATCAAAAGATTCATCATTCAGACCAGAGCCACATTTACCTGTTCTGCCTCTTATTTTGGTCTCTGCATAAACACCCTGGTAACTGTGGTTATCAGTTTGCCATCTGATCCAAAATAGCTCCAGATTATTAGCCAACAGCACACAGCTCACAGCTCCTCTCTTTTCTTGGCGTTTATGGATTTAGAAAGGAAGTGCGAAATCCAAACAGCAGAGGCTAAAGCAGAACATAAGTACAAGATCACATGTTCTTACCTGAGACTGCTTCTGCTAACAATGCACTACTTTTGGCCAGAGGTGGCTTTTTTCAAACTAGGTACAAAATATTAAAAACACCCACAGGTAAGGCAAAAGCATGCATTCGAATCAGTATGGTATATACATTTACTTACTAATTTCAGTGCAAGTAATATTAAAAGAAGATTCTTCATGCAGGAAGTTAGGGGTCCTAACACTAGAATCCCAAGAACATCTAGTAGAAAGGAAATTATGGGCAGCCAACCCATAACAAAAATGCATCTCTACTCATTCAAGTAATTCTCCCAAGCCTCTCTTCCATTTTGTTGTCCCATCCTTTGTTCTCTTTATAAATGATGAATTGTATGTCTGTAGAAGTATTTCAAAGTCTTTAAAAGTCTTTAAAATTAATTCTTATTTGTTACCGAAAAAAATTTAAAAAAGAAGTCCTTAAAAGCAGAAGAAAACCTGACTGTAGCATTTAACACAGGTAATGCAAGTTTTGTATTTCTGGAATAATACTAACTCAGAAGGAGCGTAACTGAGACCGTAAGGAGTGTAAGGAAGTGTGTAAAGACAGAGCAGGTCATCTCCTGGATAACACAGATGAGCAAAAGCCAGGTTAAGTCAGCAAAACCACTTCACATCCCACCAACTGAGTTTTTCTCTCTAGCCACTATTATGAAAGTCCATAAGGCAATCATCATTACAGCAGTTGATACAAGAGTCCCTAGAATAATGTATCATCTGATCTTGAATGAAATGCTGCAAAATGTTGCCTGAGGAACAAAAAGTGACTGGAGTTTCATTTGTGTGTTGCCTTGCATTACAACTAATGTTCATTCCCAAATGCTTCATTAGCTAAATTTTGCTCATAGCAAAAGGACATCTTCATTTTAAGAGCAGCGAATGCCTTTTAAACAGTGAGGAGAAGGCTTGGTCTTACTTTGCCAAGCATTAGGTTATGCTTGTCCCTGACTGTGGAAACCAAGTGGGAGGTACCATGGCGAAGGTGGACCTCATCAAAAGACAATTGCTCTGTGAGACACACGTAATCCCCTAGAGTGATACACATTTAACCCCACAGGCTGCTGAAAGACAATATCCTTTGCAACACCCCTTTGCAGCCAAGGCAACACACTCCCACAGCTAAATCAGAGGCTGCAGTGTAATGGATGCCAAATAATTAAGATGTTTATTGATTAATGAGCAAACCATGAGGAAATTGGTAGAGCAGCAAAAGAATAAATGATCTCAGCAATCATAACTATTGTATAATAATGCAGACTATTATGCTTGACTACAAAGCTGTTAATTACAGCTCTTAAGTCTAATGAATCACATACCCGAGTACCGCTGAATTACAGTTCTGTAAGTATGGAGGTGCAAATCTGTTTCCCTCTACACCAAGTCTGGACAGCATGTCTGTAGAGCAGGAGGTCCCTCTGGCAACCTGATGAGCTGGGGCATGCAAGTCAGCATCACTGCTGGCTGCTGGCACCCACACTCCTGCCAGTTAAGGATCCACTCTTAATTTTTTTTTTCCTACTTAATTTTCTGCGTTCAGTCACACATTTTTTCAATCCTTGCACGCTCAGTCTTCCTCCAAGCTCCTCCCAACAACATATTCTTATTTGCATTTTCCTTATTTCTCCCAGTTTTGCTACACTACCCAAATTTGTTATTTCCAGTATGGTTTCCTAGCCAACATTGGCCTTATTGACAGTATGAGCGGCTTTGTCCACCCCAGACTGGCCCGATTTTGTTTACTTCCTTCAGTTATTGAACAATTACTCTACTTTAGCCTTGATTCCTCTGCCTAACTCCTGTTAAGCATGAGCAGGTTCTCACCATACGCACCAACTGTTTACATACCAGGGCAGCAGAGTAACTTCATTTTCACAGTTCTGCTGTGGGTTGTTACAGGTAGGACCTTGGCTGCTGTGGGCCTGCGTGCCCCATGGGACCTCTGCTATACACACATACACAAAACAGTTTGTGCTTGGTCAGCTGCAGCAGCAATAACCAATCAGCCTTTAAAAGAAGCAACAGTCTTCTCAGTGTATTTCTGTCACTGTAACCGAGAGCTTCAAATGCGACTGCAAATCAGCATGGGCACAACTATGTGCCTGTTCAGATCTTTATTGCCATCTTCTCCAAGCAAAGCTCAGGGGCTCTCCAGGCCGTGAAGATGATCTTCAAAGATTGAAGATATTTCTCACTTTGCACCCTGTTCATATGAAAGGATTTTTCTCTTTTCCCTCAAAAGAGATCACCAAATCAGTCTTTATTCCACCAGCTATCTCAATTTTAGCTCATCAATGAATTGTTATTATTTATAGGCTTCCTTTACTCTAAAATGGGGACGGTCAAGCTTTGCTTTGTTTGGTTGGGGTTTTTTTCTTCTGAAATTATCTTCCTTAAGCATGCAGGCTTCATTTTTTAAAATAAGATTTTAAAGTGCTCATTTTCCTAAGGCAACAGTAAATAACACTGTGTTATTTCATGGTCTGGTTTACTCAGATTGAGTCTGCAGTTGGAAACTGCCTTATGCCTGTATGATCCCAGAATTACACTTTAAAAAGCTATTAAAGTTATTTGATAACCGTATAGAAGGAAAAGATTATTTCTTTTTTTTAAAAAAAAAAAAAAACAACCACCCTCTGGCACAGTTTTTCTTTAAATTCAAGATATCTTCTTTGTGGACCGAGCAAAACAATATAATTAAAATGATCCCCTTTCTTGTGCAACCTCTTTGCATAGTGCTAGAGGAAAACATCCGGCTTGGAAACATGCATTATTTATTATACATGTTAACACACCAGATTTCCTCTTCTTTTCTCCTAGGCAGTTACCTCACCCATGTAATCTCTGGCAAAATTCTGGGTTGTGTGTTTGTTAACTTTGCTGTAGAAGTAAGATATCCCACAGGTTTTGTCTGGCAGAAATAAGTTGCCTTCCCTCCTCCCCAAAATCCCAAATAACGCAGAAGTGTTTTCTCTTGCCATGCCAGAGAAGAGCTTTTCTGCTCCTACTGCAAAGTGCACAGTATGCACAGCCCAGTATGCATCTTTGTTCAAGCTGGAGATGTTTCTGATAGCACTGGCTGTATCTAAACAAGGGGATGCTGCAGTGTTTCTCAGAGCCCAAATCCAGAAACATGCCCCACCTTTGTCCCAGATGTGAGGTGGAAACACTCACACACTATATGTTATTGGTTCCTACGGAAAGGACACACAGGCTGCATGGGAACCTGTACGTGCTTTAGCAAGTCTTTGGTCTGAATCACTGGCAAAACTAGACCTGAAGGTGCATTACAACATCCAGTAAAAAGATGGTACAAACTCTGAGTTTCTGGTTCTTGTCTATCAATTGGAATCCTGTTGGGATGCCAGGTCAGCTGTCAGCCAGGGTTTTGAGTCTGATCTAGCTAAACTTCTCCCAAAGCGCAAAAAGCTTTTTGGTTCAGTAATCCAGGTTTTGTTAAAATATGATTTGCAAAAATTCACTTTGTAAGGAAAGCCAGAACTATTAGGTCAGATATTAGAAATACAAAGGGTTCACACACAACTTTTCTGCCAACATTGTCCTTGTGAGCAGATCCTTGCTTCTTCAGTAGGCTTATTGTAGGTCTGAGTTGGATCACAATACGCACTTCGCTCTGGTGCCTAGGGAGACCCTACCTTTCCTGGTCAAGACCTCCATGATCTGTCTCTAATCCTCTTCTTGTCCACCACAGCCTGTGACTCCCAGAAATTCCCCTTGTCTGGACAGGCTCAATTTGTTTCCTCAGGGAGGCACAGTCTCCTTCCCCTGACAATGACCTTTTCCCAATCCAGACATTCTTCTGAGAGGAGCATAATGTATAACAAAGACTGCGAAAAAGGATTACCATCAACCCCACTGTTTCTGCACCCATAGCCTGCCAGGGCTACTGAGACTGCATTAATCTCACCTGAACCTATCTCAAATGGTGACCACTTGCAGCTCAGCTGCGGTGCACAGTTGTGTAACCAGTACTGAGAGGAGATGATGTGACTTTCTTGGCCTTTGTTGTTTCTTTATTCCCATATGCCATATCTGTAGTGCAAAAGGGAATATTTTTCTGGAGTTTGGAATTTGGGAGTTAGATCAATTATGTTCATGGAAAATCAGACCTTAGCAAACAACTCTGTAATACAGAACTTGTGCAGAGCCATGCTCTTCTGCTCTTGTGTCGCTGCATGAAGTGCCACCACAGTTTATAGTGATGCAGGCTGGTGCTGGCAGTCGTACCCTTCGCTTTCCCCTCTGCTGCCTGTACATGCTCATCCCTTCCTTGTTCCTCGGTTTGGCGCACAGGTGAATTGCTTGCACAAGAGAAACCCTTGGAGAAAATAAAACCTTCCAAAACAAAAGTGAACAGGCAGGACAACAGCACTAACATAAACAGAACTAAGGATTCACGGGACTGCAGGAAGCACCACGAAGCCAAACGTTCAATCCTTTGTTCAGTTCTCCCTCTCCTGCCTGTTTCTTTCCAGTCCTCGTTTTTCCTGTTACCCCTGTTACCTTTATTTCCTGCTGGTTGGAAGAAAGGACTTTCTTTTTACTCTTCAAAGTTTGCTTCCTCTTTGGAAACTGGGATGATTGTTTTATAACTGGATGAGCAATCAGTTCCACCACCACCAAAATAATCACTGTAAGCTAATCTCACATGAGGAGTTGGGTAGTGCACTGCTGACAAAGAAAGAGGCAGTGTAAAGATCTCACTAAGCAGTGGAAGTAGCACAACTGTAAAACTTTTCTCACTAGCCAGCCCTAGCAATGCTTGTTGTCTACAGGGTCTGGTTTCCAGAGAGAAAAGATGACAAGAGAAATTATGACTAGCGATTCCTTCTGTAATAAGCAATAATTTTCATTTTTGTTTAACAGTAGCAGACCTACTCTGTTTTGCAAGAATTACCAAAAGCATTTTGATATTTTATCTCAGTAGGGGGAAGTACATACATGTTGTTTCACACAAGAACTCAGGAGGACTAACCCAGCTAATGGTAATCATTACCAGCTTCACACAGGTGGAGATGAGGGACTAATTTTTTTCTCAGTATGTGCATATGCTGAACATAGGAGTATTTGGTAGAGAAGGAATGAGTTACAGTAGAGTTCATTCAATTGCACACATTAATTCAGTCCAATGTGAGATAGAGCAGCCAAGAAGCAGACCTAACATGCCACCGTTCAGACAGGAACCTGTTTCAGGAATGCTACTGCATACAAGCATGCATTGCACTCTGTCATTTCCAAAGGGCTTCCTAAAAAAATGTATGCTCCCAAAATGAGAACTGTGGTGAAGGTTAGGTTCAAAGTGAAAAAGGCGTAAGTAACTTCAGTGCGTTAATTTATGAAGACTTTTACATTATGCTGGCAATTTCAGTGATCTGCCCCTCATAAACATGCATGTGCTCCACAAGGATTTCTTTCATCATCCAGAGACTGCACAGGCCTTGTAACCCAGCCTAACCTGCACTGTCTTTTTTTCCCCAGCCGGTTCAGAATCACAGCATCACAGAATGGCTGAGCAAACAGAAAGTTTGTTCCCTGGAGGAACAATTCCATGGAGGAAGTACAAGAAAGAATTTCCATGCAGTTTTACCTTCTTTTATGCACTGGGGAGGCATAATCCACTTGTAGATATCCCAAGACTTATGCTTACTCAAAGCCAGAGATTTTAAAAAAAAAAAAAAAGGTAGCCTCTAGCCTAATGCAGTTATGATATGAAAGGAAAAACAGGTACAAAATCAATGGATGAAAAACATATACTTCAAGGATTTATTACAGAGTTTAGCAGATACTGCAAGAGCTTCCAGATAAGGAGCAGGAGGAGTCTGACTCATGTCGTTAATGTAAGTTAACAGTAAGAATAGCTCTCTTGCAAACACTGAAGTGAAAGAGAATTTGCTGAGCTTTTCTCAGACTTGCACAAAAAAATGTGAAAAGCAATACATTTAGAATTTTAAAGCTTAGGATTTTTTTTGCCAGAGACATACAAAAACATATAGACTGAGAAGAAATGGAGATGCATAGCGTCAGGTATTCTGTTCACAGGAATAGATATTTTTCCTTTGACTTTGGAGAAGCTACCTGAGTCCATAGCAGGTATGAATCTACAGAATATTTTTCAACTGTCATATGTTCTTATTTATGATCTGAGTTTGATTCATTTACTGGTCCCCACTGTGGAAGCAAGGAGTGGAAGTGAAAGGACAGTGTAGCCTCAGGGCACCATGGTGAACTTCAGACAGGTGGTGATGTAACTTCTCAAGGTGTACCTTAACACCGGCACTGCTTTCCCATACGGCTGGAATACTTGGCCAGTCAGGAATTCAAAATAACTGACATTACAATGAACCAAAAGCCAGCACTGTTCTTCCATTCCCAAGCTGCCTATAAAATGTTATTCTTATTAAAATATTTTCTATACCCATCCTAACACATAGCAACTGACATGAGAAGAAAGTGATCTCAGATAACACAAAGACAAAATGCCACAATTACCAGGTGTAATAGCACCATTTTGAAGAAGAACAATTGTATACAATGACATTGTATTTCCCTCTAATGTTGGCTTTCCTCTTCAGAAAATATATACCTTCTGCATGTTAAGTGTGAATAAAGGAGCTATTGAGAAAAATAAAGGTAGGTGCCATGAATTGTTAATACCTGCTTTTGTTCACCTGCCAGGAAGAAATCTTATCTCTAAAAGTTTGAGAAAAGGCCCTGGGAGTTAGTAATGTCTAGTCCAACACATACTTTTTGGAAAAAAAATAAAAAAAATTAAAAAAAATATATATTCCTTTGCTTCTGTATGAAGTCTGTACAATAATAAGACTACAGTTCCTTGCATACTTATTAGTTTTCTTCAACACAAGTGTAACTTCCTGTGGGAGTCTAAGCTGATTAAAGAGAACTATATTTGGTTAACATCAGCCTAAGCAAAACAAATACAACATAATTAACAGTTACATTTTACCTGTAAAGATTGCATTTTTATGGTTGCACCAACAATAGTGATTGCACTGACAGTGTTCTCCAGTGTCCAAGAAAACACTTAAACTGCACTGTTTTAATATTTCTGAAACCCCAGTTTTAGAATTGCTTCTCAGTCAGGAATAATTCCCAGTATTGTCTGTGAGGTTTAGGGCACATATTGCAAAAAGGAATTTTAAGATAATAAAAAAGTTACAAAAGCAGTTGATAGTATATAAGTTTGAGGACAAGCATTTCTGTTCCTATCAGTCAGTGATCAAAACTTGATTGAATTCACAGCTACAGCATAAAAATGAGAGTTCAGATCCTGAAAGACCAGATGGTGCACTAGAAATGTTGGCATGCTAGGATACAAAAAAAGCTCAGCCTAGTGGATCCAGTCTAGCGGATCCATATAGTCTTTTCAGTTTAGGCTTCCTCCTTCCTTTTCTTCTGGGAAAAAAAGCAGTCAATGACTGGATAATGGAACTTTCAAATCCTCTTCAGTACAACTGTTCTGGAAATATTTGGCAAATTTTCTTAGAAAAAACAGATACAAAATGCAGTTTTTTCAAGTAAATTTTTCCTAGAAATACGAAATTTTGATTAAATACCTGTAAGGCTGGAATTTATGAAAGCAAGTGAGCCATTTGCTTGCTATATGAGACACATCAACACAATCCAAGAGAACAGCACCTGCATGTCCTTTGCTAAAGGAGAGCACTCGAGTCTCTTAGTCTTTGAATCTCCTCAGTTAAGCATCAACAGAGATTCAGAAAGTAAAATTAAAAAAAGCAATTCTTGGAAGGTTTTGATACTATTCCTGTGTAAAACTAGGAAAAAGTCTCTTTGGAATGGGAATGTGCAAATCTGTTTGTGAGAAGTTCTGCCCTCCCAAACAACTCTCTTCAGGAGAAAGCACTGAAGTATAAGATTACCAAACATAAAACCAAAAATTAAGCTTGTTCCTTTTCCACTGAATATGTTCCTATCCCGCTGATCTGTTTTTTCCAGATTTCATGCCCCAATATCATGTCGCTTCTTCTGCTCTGCTCACTAGTCTCTCTTGTCACTTACCAGAGGAGTACGGACAGTATAACTCAGTTTTGTGTCTCTCATGATTTCTCCAGAAATAAAAAGACTCCCAGCTTTACCACCTGATCTCTCAGTCCCTTATGGGGCTAGATTTGTCATTATGGGAGACAGTGGAGAGAAGAGATTTTAGCATTTGCTTTCAGCCTTTGCAGGTCTCAACACAGTCCGTAAATAATGAATAAATTAATTCATATTGGTGAAGGATTCGGATAGTGTGGTGATAAACGCTTGCAGAAAAGCTCATTCATTAGGGTGTTTCAGAGCCATTAATCCAACTTTGGAGAGCAAAGTCTGCCTTGAAAGACAAACAGGAAACAGCACACATTTCCACTGGAGTAGGATAAGGAGATGAAACCTCATCACCTACCAAAATAAAGTTGGGGTTTTTTATTCTTTAAGCTTATCTCAAAAGAAATTAGGTCAAGTATTGAAAATTTTTGTACTTTTTTACTCATAGATTTTTAACATTTGGTACAAAAATTGTAATCTTATCACCATCAGAATTATGAGGGTTAAAAAAAATGGAACGAGGTGTGCTTCCAGTAGAATATTTTCAGCAGTTTCTAGTTAGCTGATAATGTGCCATTTTAGTTATTAGATAGAATGCTGGTCAGATTCATTGCACTTAAGGTCTCGGAATAAAATAATTCATTTTGGGGACGCAGAAAATATGTAAAATACAACCGAAAGATTTATAGTGACATTTTCTCCACACTCTCAACTGCTGACTTTACAGTGAAATTTCTAAAACGTCTTTGGAATCTGGGGAGAAAGCAGTTACTTTTGAAATATATGGCCAAGATGTAATTAGGAGGCAAAGATTAACCACCTATAGAAGCTATAAATCAGCACATGGACTTGTATTTCTGAAGAAAGCACAGTCTGGGCATAATTAATGACCAAGTAAGTAATATGCCAAAAATGATTACAGGTCTAGATTTAGAACTTTGTGAATCTTGTATTCTTCTATGTTACTCTATGCTTCTTCTAGCTTTATTTTTTTAAGTATAAAAAAATTCAATTACATCTGATATAAGAGAATTTGTTATACAATAATATAAATGTATTTTTACATGTTAGAAGAATATTAATATGATTGCTCAGAGAAGTGTAGATTTTGGCACGACGTTATGTTTAAAACATTAAGATCTGACTTAAAACATAAACAGACAAGGAAATTTCTCAATAAAAAAAGCCTAATTTTATAGAACTACAACATACTCTCACCTTTACCTAAGGTGGCAAAAGTTATAAGAACTCAAAATCAGGGAAGAGTTATTCAAGTGCTTTAACCATACAAAATGGTCTTTGCTTTATCAACACAGGAAACAGACCCACTTAAATAGGTAGAGAACAGGATAATGAGCACACCACATTTTTTCATGGAAAACCTTGTAGTAATACATTAAAGAAATAAGAAACTAGTAACTCTACCTAACTATGTATGACTGGGCGAAACAGGAGTACATCCTGATATGAGGTACTACAGAAAGATTTATCTTGTATAGGCTTTCCTCACAGACCATAATTTACTGCTAAGTAAATACTTTCTAAGTAACTCAACAGAGTACAGCAAGACAACTGTAAAACGTTTCTCGAAAAGGTCATGATCTGGGAGTGTGAGTGGAAATGGTAATTCCAAGCTCACATTTTGATTTTTTTCCAGGCAAAACCACACAGAATAAAGCTTTCATAGAGAAAAAATGCTTTCCAATTCTAGATACTGTTATTGATCTCCTTCAAAATAAACCATGAGCTAGTTTGCTCCCAAAAGTTTCTCTTTTCCTAAAAAGTGAATTCCTAGCCACTGAAACACAGAAACCCAGTAATCAGGAAAAATACCAGCTGAGTACAGGATGAACATTTTGGGAAACACAGGGACAGCTTCCAACAAGTATCCGTCTGGACCCTATCCAAGGAACATGAGGTTCTAAGACGCCTTTATTCCTGGTTCATAGAGATGCAAGCATATTGGGAGTTTATATCTTGCCAGCAGATCGGTGAGAGGCACTTTTGCCTCCACCCATCTTCCCAGTTCTTCTCAAAATGTGGTTTTATGAGCAGAATCTAATTTTAGACATTCATTTAGCCTTGGGAAGAGGTCACCAGTGAACATGAAGAAGCAGCCTGACAAAGACTGGCCCTTGACAGAAAGGTGCAGCAAACTTGAAATCCCTGTTCACTTCAGAGTTCATCAACAGGGAGAACGAAAAAAGGTACCTGCTGTTCATGAGCAAGACATATTTTCTAAGGGACAATGATAAAACAGAACCTGCTTGAACACACAATCATCAAATTAAGAAGCTGGAAATTAACACTGGCAAGTGTTCACAGGGGCCTTCCACTTCATATTCAGGGGAAGAAGACTGAGCTGCTTGTCTTTCAGGCTCTGCTTTTTTTCTTTTCTATTCTCCTGGTGAAAACAGCCATCATCTAGGGAATAAGAGGCTTCTCCTTTTTTCGATTAACTCAGACCTGAGAAAGTGTGGGGAGCGGGTGGACACAGGGACGATGGGGACGACGACACACTACACCGCAGAGGAGGGGAGGAAGAGCTGTTTGGGAGAGCTGCAGTCCTGTGGAGAGGTCCTACTGCTCAGTCTGACAGGGATGAACTCTGCACATCTCTCATTGCACATGGCATTTCACTGCTTGGTTCACATCTGATGTATACAACCAAAAAATATTAGGTGGTAGAAAGTAAAATTTGCCCACAAAACCAGCCATTTGTCATCATGAAACAGAGAGCACAGTGAGGGACAGAGGTTAAAAATCCTTTCCAAGTGTCATGCCTTGTTCTTTCTTGTTGCTTACGTGGGCATCTCTCTGTGTCATACTTCTGGCAAGCCCCCATTGACTGCATTCACAGGTTACACCTTGTCTACATCTGGAGATGTACCAGGGAAATGTGGGGATTTAAACATCATCATTCCCACATCTGTCTTCCAGACTGAGTACTCCCCTTGACCCACACCACTTCATCCCACCTCTCACATTCACTGCAACTGTTCTGTTTAGTGCTTTTCATCTGCTTGAGCTGGTTTTATGTTATTACAAATCTAAGTTTCATCTTCTTTGTTAAGGGATTTTTTGTTTGTTTGTTTTTACTAGTAGTACTTCTGTCTGTTTGTTTCAAGGTAAGCACAACAACATCCTTCCTGGCAGCTTCCACGTTTATAGTGAGAAATAGCTGCAAATCTTTGGGGCTCAAAGGAGGCTTCCTTGTCCTATTCATCTCCCCATGCTACTGCAGACTGCAAGGGAGAAGGGAAAAGAAAATGTGTAATGCAGAGACGCTGCCTTCCTCCTCCCTCTTTTCTCGCAAATAACCCTTTCTGTGCTAACACACAGTCCTGCTTTCACTGACTCATTCGAGCTCCCAGAGCAATCATGTTTCTGGTAAACATAAAGATATGCCTCCCCTCTTAGCATTTTTATGCACAGTGTGACAACAGGAAGCTTTTTTTGCCCATGGAAGTGACTCCTCTTTTTCCCTCAGTGCTCAAGGCCATGGGTCCACCCAAGTACCAGGAGAAGGGGGCAGCCCTGTGCACTATGCCATTCTCCTCTTTGCCTCAAAGGGCTTTAGCTCAGGCTTGAGACTCTGTGGAGGGGGCACTGCCTGGTTTTGTGACGATACAGTCTGACACACCAGGCTCTCACATCCCAGGAATGCTTCCTGGACATTGATGCAAAGCACGTGCCCTCAGATAAAAGCACAACATCTGACAAGTTCTCACACATCTGCCTGGGTCCTTCTTAGCCAGGGTGACAAAGGTTTCAGTCCACCTAGAGACCACTGACTGGTTTCACAATTTCTACAAAATTTCTGGGGCCTGAAGCTTGTGCAAAAGTTGCAGAGAGAGAATTTATTAAATGTGAATTTATTAAATATCTACAATTGCCTACAGCTGATCAAAAATAAGTACACTGTTTTAATGGGAAAAAAAACCTTACAGGAAATTAATTAGTTCATTTAAAAAAAAAATAAAATCCTGCCCAGTTCTATTGTAACCATGGAAATAATAACGATAGTTATATTTATATAAATAAAAATGTTCAAAATGGAGAGTAATTTGTGAAGTATAAAACCTAGTACAAAGCTACTGCTAAAAAGATTATTATAAGTAGTAAGGTTCTCTACCTGAAATATACACAGATCAAAGACTATAAAGAGTTAACTAATACTATGAAATTTCAGGAGGGCTTTGAAGAAGATGTTTCATGATGTAGAAAATTAATAGCTTATGTGCAATCCATTGCCTTTAATAGTGTCCAGGGTCAAAAAGCAGCCAAATAGCTGCAGTCAAGCAGAGAGCTCTGGCTCAGATTTACCTCAGACTTAAGATAAGGCTTGAAAATTAGTCTAAAGATTTTAGGAGCATATGCCCCATTTTTGCAAAACCGGCACCAGCTTTTGGCAGATTGTATCTCAGTGACCACACTTACACAAAGGGACAGGAACATGTTGCTTGAAGCGGTGCCGTTCCTGACCCTGAGCCAAACCCAGGGTACATCCCCTTTCTGTACCAGAATGTGACCTGACCAAGGACCATCATCGCCTGCTTGCCAGACTTTCTTGAAACAGGAAACTCGAGTACACAAAGAAGGAGGAAGACATAATATTCTCCAGCTGGCTGCCAGGTCTGGGCAGCTGGAAACAAGCATTAATGACATATCATAAAGTACATCTGCCCCGTTGTGTAAATTCAAAAGCAACCGTGGACTAAAGTGTCCCCAGTGGCAAGAGCTTAGACTGTAAAACCTATTTAAATACATTTGAGAATAGTACTCTAATTTAATTTTGAAAATAACACTTTGCTATCCAATAATGTGCAAATACCAAAACCAAATTCATGGTCAAAACCTTTTTCTTTATAGACACTTTTTTGTGCATATTTTTAAAAAAGTGAAAAAACACTCTGTCATCTCGCTTTCATGTTAGCTGAGCCCCTTATCTATTCCAACCCTTTATTCTCAGAGTACGATTTGGGAATTTATAATTCTGCTTCCTCAGCCCTTCTTTCTAATTTATTTAGAATTGACCAATGAGTTTAAAACATTATTGGCCAGAGGCATATATATATATAAGCATTCTTTTATGAACATGTATGCTGAGTGATCACATAAGCTTAATTTCTTCAGGAAACAAATCTAAACTTTTTTTTTTAATTAACTGTGAAGATTTCAGGAACACATGGCTGCCTATGCAATATGTGGTTTGTCCATACCATATTCGATCACATGAATTTTAATTAATTTTAAATTTAAATGAATCTCTGGCACCTTGGAGGTTGGGGGAGTGTCTATTTAAAAGGAGACAGATGGCCAGTTTTTATCTAGCAGTTGCATTCCTCTTCTCCTTTAACCTGCAAAGCTCACTTTTAACTGAGAGGGTGGGCAGATCCCATTCCTTATTTTAGCTCCTGTTCCTCTTATGTTCTTGACGGAGGAATAGAAATCAGCATATTTGGAGGAACAGCTGCAAGATGCTGCTGTGGAAAATGGCTGCTTGTCTGTTGCTGCAAGCAGATTCCATTATTTGATTAAAAAGAAACCGGTTATTCTTCATCCCTATGACTGACTATGCTCTACAGACATCTTTTTGGCCAGACTTGGTTAAACAGGGAGGGAACAGAATGCACTCTCATTGTGAAAACAAGGCTGGCAAACATTTGCAAATGCTGCTGTTGTTTTTTTGGCATAGAGTATCTTTGCATTTCTTATTTCACAGTTTGGTCACTGAATCTGCTTACGCTTACATCCTTTAATCATGAACACTTATGCACAAGGCTGGGGTGGATGGAGAAGAAGCTGGGGCGGGGGACATTGCTTTAATCTGAGTATTTCTTAGACACTGCATCTGAACAAGTAGAGGGATGATACCTTCATTTGCTAGTGATCAATCACACTCCAGGCAGTCAGCACACAAATCAGAACTGATAGTGTCCCTTCATGGCATATTGTTCTCTGTGGCAAAATAGAACTCATTTTTAAATTCTCCTCTCCTTTTCATCCATCAGAGGACAAAATCAGGAGCTCAGGAAACAGCATAGCCCAAGTAATTCTTACAGCTGAGCAGACATCAATACTTATAGACCTACTCAGGGTTTACAAACACTGCACAGTAGGGCGTCTCAAAACAGGACTGGCTAAGGATCGAAACAGATTATAAGACATAATTGGTCAGGAGCACCGATGTTTCTGGCAATATGGAATTACTCACAACACTGATCATTGTGTAGACTGAAGGGTGCATAGGGCAGCTTTGGAAGTAAAGAGAGACAAAAATAAGTGTCAGCAAACAGCATGGGTAACAACCTCCTCTTACCGTGTCATACGCACCCACTGGATAGTTATTCTGGGCAGACGCACGTGTCTGTACATGTGGGTTTTCTGTTGCATGGGCTTTGCACACCTTCTTCCATCAGATCTCACCTTCCTGGTGAGATCCAGGCAACTGTTACCAAAGCCATCCCAGACTAGTGCCCAGCCTAAACACCCAGGCAGGAAAGACTGCGGAGCAGCTTTCAAAACGTAAAGTCCTGTCTCACAAAAGTCTCTACTTTCAGGCAAAGCAAACCCTGCACTAGCAAACCTCTGTAACCAGGAGGATGCTGGTCTAGTGTATTTCTTCATATCTGGCCAGGCTTTTAATTAGATCTTTTCACAACTGAGTTCACAAGAATAAGGAGGGCAAAATGTCCATCCTCTCCTGAAATTCTTTCCTTGGAGTGAGAGGGGTCATTCTGAGGAGCAAATACAGAAACAAATTAAGACTTAAGGAAAATACCATGAAATGAAGTTTATCTGAAGAAAGTTGATATGAGTGCACATCAAGGATTAAATGCAGAAAAAAATGATGAAAGCTTAGTTGCCATAAAAGATAGGGACTACTTATCCATATCCAGCTACACCATGTTGTATTATGTGAAAGATACAGACAAGAATGTGTAACATCAGCATTCATATCCCAAACCTACTGCTTCTAGAAAACCTCCCTTGGTAGTTCTGTTTATGCAATAGTTAATGACAGTCTATACTCAGATCTAATATCATAGTGGTATATTACTAAACTGACACGACTGAGCAAAAATGTTCATGGCTCATCTCCTCAAATGTTGTGATTAACTAGGGATGAATGCAGTGGTGGAACACTGCATTGCCTATACTCATGTCTCTCCTATTCTTTTTGAGCTTTTTGAGCTCATCTTATCTTTGGATGTCAGCATAAACTAAGCCCAAACCTACTTTATAGTAAGAGTCCTAGGATTCTGTGCCTTCTTTGGACTCGCATGTTGCACATTAAAATGAAGAGCCGAGAAGGAAGTAAGGAACACAAGCTTTATTTTCAGCCTTTCCATCCTTGGATGCATCTTCAGGTAGTAAGAACTGAAGACTGAGGGTGAAAGTACATAGTTAGATTAGACTTATTTACAATGTGAGTAATCATTGTATGGATTGTGGTTTTATGTCTAGAAGCTTTTTTCTTTAAGGGTTGTAACACCATTTGACTAATAGAAGACAGTCTATAATGTTAAAAGTAGCTACTGTAACTGAAGCGATAGCATATTTTATTGGAACAGCTGTTCTGCGAATGAGCAGGGAATAAGGAGAACAGTTGTCATTTTGATGCTGTTTAAAGGGCAAGAGTGATGCCAATCATAATTACCATCTGCTATTGTACATAAAGTATCCATATGCTCTTTAGATGCCCTCAAAGTTGATTTGAACTACCATACTGAGATTTCTCATTTGAGGACAAGACAGCTCTACATTCCCTTATTAGCTCCTGACTGACAAGAGCCCTGAGAGCAGTTAACGCAAATGTCTCAAAATCCTGGCTAAAATAGTCACTGATTAAATTTAGAGTACACCAACCTTGGCCATTCTCCTTTCTTGGATTTTCTGCCATGATAACATTTACCATCTGAAGTCTAAGCATGCCAGGCGGCTGTTCAAAAACATAAACCCGATACACAAATCCTCATTCCCATACTCTACAGGGCTTGCGACATTTCTCATGGTTCTACAAATGCCGTGTTAGAGCCCACACTTTTCTGGGCATCAGCTCAGAAGCCAACTCCATAGTTAACCTTCCATCCCCCACCTTCCAACTGAAATATGTTTCTACCTTCAGCTGAGTGCATTTACAGCAATATTTCACATAGTAAAAAGAGAGACCTCTCACAGCCATCCAATGTAGAGATGAAAATATATTTTTAACGTTGCATATCCATTGCCTTCCTTTTAATTTGTGTCTAGATTGTAGATAAGTTTATGAGCTTTCCAGCAAAATTTTATGTCAACTGTGTTAACAAATGTTCACTATGAATCCAAAGAAATAAGTTCAAATAATTCTATAATTCTATAATATAAGACTAAAATACTGGCTTCACTCACTTTCTGGCTTAAATTTAAGATTTTTTGTGTGTGTGTGTACACTGAAAATAATGAAACATATCAGCAGCTATATGGAAATATACTGGTGATTCATTCATTCAAGTGTTTTTCCACAGCAGTGCAAATAACAGGTAGCTGAAAGGATGGTGGCATACCCAGTATAAAATAGCAGTGGTTCAAATGGCGTTTTGTTGCTAAGCCTAGCCGGTTAATGACAAGCTTATTCTCCAGAGGACTTTAGCTTTTATTTCTCCCCCTTTTTTTATTTTATCATACATGTTTTCATCATCACATAATTGTCTAGTTTTGGAATCCACCTATGATTTAGTTGGCAGCAAAACCTATGGAAATGAGTTCCAAAGGTTAAGACATTTCACGTATCTAGATTTAAACACACTACCACAGGTTAGGCTGGGTATCTTCTTGCTGTTGTGTTCATAAGAATGTGTGGAAAGGAAAATTTTTGGTCTATTATCTCTTTTTTGCAATTTCTTCTTACGAGGCTGTAAGTAAATTATGGGGTTTGTCCATTTCTGACCTGTTTTGATTTGAACTCATCTCTTTAAGTGACCATAGTTTAATGGCCAACATATAAGAATTTGGGTACTGTCTTCCTGCAGTTATTTATCTTCACTGTGTCCAAAGCTGGAGAGGCTCCTTTGAGGTTCCCCTGGCACAGCCACATTTCTGTGTTTTTCAGGAACTATCACTGAAGCAGATTGCCTTCTGGGCTGCCCTGGGGAAAGAAACATCTTCTTGCGTTTCTTTGTTTTCCCTTAATCCTTTATAAGGGCTATTACAGTCTCCCTTCCGTATTTTTTACATTAGTTATTTCCTTCTTGGGCATAAGGATAATTAGAGCATGATGTTAGGGGACACTTTACTAGGAAACGGCTCCCTTTAAATCGGGGATAAAAGACCATGCCAACAGGTAAACTATTTCTCTCAACATCTACAAATAGCAGCAGAGCTGCCACACGAACTTCCATGTTCTGGTCTGGTAGCAAAATGCACATTAACAACACAACTCTTATAATATGAATATGCAGACAAATGTGTGTACTAATAGAGGCTGTGAGGGAGGAAACCTTACAAATATAACAGTACTACAAGCACAATTACTCTCCTTCAGGAAAGGATAAGAGAGAAAATTAATCTCGGGTGACAGATTGTTAGTCATGTTGCATAATGCTGGAGGGCATTTAGCTACAATGGTGATCCAGTGATGAAACTGGAAAAGAACTATTGCAGATAGTGTGGTGTTGTATGTATGCTTTTAATTTCAAAAACCAAAACAAAATCCTAAACTGAAGAGGAACAAGATCAGCTTCTATTACAACTCGCGGTGTGCAGCTCCTCTGTATGGTCATTATACTTTGAGCACACTCCATTTTGTTTTGTTTTGTTTTCTCTTATTTTATTTCATTTCATTTTATGTTGTTTTATTATTCCGTGAGTAACAAGCTATACATTTAAGTGTGAGAGGTTTTACAGAAGCCTGTTTCATTTTATGTTAACATAGATATCCATTATTAGGAAATTGCCCACTGCTAAGTTTTATCTGCAATATGGTTCACCAACAGCTTAATTAACGTTCTTTGCTCTGCTGAAATATTACATGATATTGTTCTTAATACTGAATGCACAGAATTCTGTCTAGAGCAAAATTGTGAAATGGAAAGTTGGCTATAAAAACTAAAAGGTAGTAAGAATGTGTTGATGATTTACATTAACATTCATTACCATTTTTAAAAAACAATATAAAGGCTATAGGGAATTGTAGGGTTCATATAATTTCATTCTAATTATTCTAATTTACTGTAATTAAGACACTAAAAAAAATCAAGTGAAAGCAAGCAATACGATTCTTTCAATACCAGTAACACAACAACAGTCTTGCATTATACGGTATTGTTACAGAATACTGTAAGAGCAGGAAAAATGGACAGAAGACATCCTGATATTGAAAATGTTATTTATATATTTGTGTAGGTGATTATAGAGGAAGAATTTTTAAAATACATTTGTTTCCATACATTTTGTCCTTTATTTTCTTTCAAGGTCATCACCTGCACTAAAATCAATGGGACAGAAGCCTGGATGAGGTCTCAGGGACCCTAGCTGCATGTACAGTCTGTCACCAGCAAGGGATGTACAGCAGACCAAGCTGGTTCACCATTATTCTGACCTGTGCAACCGGGAGACTGTCCTGATCTCTGCTTCAGGCTGTTAAGGTCCGTGAATAGATCTGGAAATTCATCAAACAGCCATCTGTGGTGCCTACCCATTTTCTTTTGCAGACTCCAGTTTTTTATAGGAAATTAAGCTGTCTTTTGCACACGTAATGCATGGTAGCTCAATACCAGCATAGCTCTTGTTTACTTGGTAACAGAACACTTAAAACAGTGCTGACATGCTCTGAAAGCTATGGCTGATGTATAGTTAAAACCTTAGCTGTTAGATGGAAACAAAAAGGGAGAAAAAAATATGACTTATTTTTAAGTCACAAAGGACAGTGAACTACGTGGCTCTGCTAGAGCCACTTCATGTTGACTGCCACCCTTGTCTGAACTGCGGGACAAGTGCTTAATCTTCCTGCCTCGTGTCAACAACCAGAAATTACAGAGGAGCTGAGAAAGGTCAGGAAGCATCAGTTTCTCGTCTTTAGGGGTGAAGGTGCATATGAGTGACTTGAGGGAGAGGGCAGGAAGGGAAGGTGACAGGATCACATGTTCATCACTCAGATCTGGATGCTTCAAACCAGCTGCCTGAATTCTCCTGTCAAAAGCAGCTCATGCATTTCTGAATCCCCTTCTATCAAGTCCCTTCTGCTACTGAACAAAATGCTTGGCAATTCCCCCCCCCCCCCCCCCCCCCCCCCTA
>VFFE01007706.1:93172-221514 GCA_008921705.1 Burhinus oedicnemus
GGGAATTCCCCCCCCCCCCGCCCTGGCTTAAATTATTTCCAGCCCATTTGTCTCAAATGTTACATAACAGGTAATATGAATTTCTATACGCTTCCAAACTGCTTTATGATCTTCAGTTGAAAACCACTAAGTGCAAAATATTATTGAATATAGTAAAGAAATTAATAAGTGAAATAAGGATGAAAAAAACCCTTTCATATATAGAATGTGATAAGGAAAAGAGAATGTCATTTTCTTGACAGGCCATGATTCCTTTTTTATGTATAATCACTGGTTCAGACATAAAGTTTCACTTTTATGAATGTCAAAGAATGACAGGACAGGAGGAAAAGATCTTAAAGAACAGGTCAGAAAGAGCTGGCAATCCAAGGTCTCAGCAACAGACTGCAGAAGAAAATCCACTGAATTTAGAAAGTTTCTCAGAACTTAGAATTGTTTCTGAAAATATCAAGTCTGGCATGTTCCGAGGCTTAGATTATGAGAAACTTTCCATTCTGTGACCAGGACAATTTTGGTTCTTTAAATGTTATCTGTAAGCACTTAACATGTCTGTATCTATATCTGCATATATAGATACATAAATAATATTTATGCTATATTTACAGCACTGGGAAATTGCTGATGTATTGGTAGGAAAGAAATCCATCTTTAGCTGGTTGGGGACTGAAACCAACTGCTTCTGTAGGATTCAGGACATGCCCACCACAAGTGAGAGAAGATCCTAAGCTGTAATGTGCCTTGGACAGGTGGATCAACCTCTCCAAATCAAAACTTTCCTTCTGTACAGAGTTTTCTCCCTGTTTATTTCTGTGTCCTGTTTACAACATAAGAACAGCCTGCAGTAAGCACAATGGGAATCCTTATTTCAAGTGGGATCTCAAAGCACTGCAACAACACAAATGAAAAATAACATCACGGGCTTACTGTGTTTTACAGGATTTTCCTGTTTGCAATGAAAGTTCATGTACATAACGGCCCAGCATGCTTCAGGATGGCAGCATGCAGCAAGATGCAGCCATGCATGCTAGGAAAGGACGTCCCCAGAGCTGTAGGATGGCTTGGGAACTGCCAGTAAAGTCATCCAGCCCATCCCTGCAATGACTGGCAGAGATCTTCACCACAGAGCACAGCCTCCTACTCCTGAAAGCAGCTACCTCATTCAACACTTTTCTTAATTAGACCCCTAGTAATTACCAGATCTTATGTGACCCTGGAAACCCGTTGATTTATGACACTGAGGCTCGTAACTCTTAGGTCCCAGATCTCTGGTAAACCTGCTTTTTAGTCAGCTTCAAGGAAGATAAAACAATTAACAGGAAGTACAGACCACTAAGAAAAATAAGCATGGTAAGAGGTACTTAAATGGATTCGTATCTTAAAATAATGCATATACACACCCATGGCCAGATGTGTCTATCTTGAAGCATGAGTAACAAGGTGTCGTGCTTTAGGCCAGATCGGCCCAATCTGGTGGAACGACAGACGCTCTCTCTCTCTCCTGCTCTGCTTCAAAGGGAGGCAGGAGAGAGAGAGAAAAAAAGAAACTTAAGAGTTTAGAAGGAACTACACTGCTTTAATGAAATATTAATAATAAAATAATAAAAAGAAAATAATGAAATACATACCAAACCATATCAGGCTCCCAGGACGACAATCACGTCACCAGCAGGTGCTGGGGAAGTCCCAGACTGGACTCAGTGATGGATGGGAACTGGATCCTGGACCTGGATTCAGGATCGGGATCAAAGGCAGACGCGGAGACTGAGTCCTCCTTGGACACTGGCCATTGAAGACAAAGGGCTGACCCTTTGATCACTCAGCTTTTATACTGAGCATGAGGCAGACGGGATGGAATACCCTGTGGGTCAGTTTTGGGTCACCTGTCCTGTCCGCTCCTCCCCGCAGGTGTGACCCCTCTACGCTTTTCTGGTTCTGACCCTCCAACGGGGCAAGTAACAAAGTTGGCTGCCCTTGGCTGTTGTAGCAATAAGTATAAGCAAGAGCCTCTCTGCATACCGTTCCTTGGCATCAACTATAAACATGGGTCTTATCACTCTGAGAGTGAACAGTTTTCTGCACAATATGCTGTTAATTTCAGCAGTTAGAATAGGCCTAGCTAAAAAGTAAAATTACTGAACAAAATTGATCCTGGTTTACCTTAAACCAGGACATACGTGCATAGTCATTTAAGCCTAGACAACATACTCCTCTGCAGGTCGCTGTAACCTTATGTGAAACTGCTGAAGGCTGAAGCGATGAAAAGTCTACAAAATCACAATTTTCTGTTTATGCTTTAAATTTGTATGTCAATAATTTATGTTTCCCATTATGAACAGACTTTAGAAAACAGAAAAAAATTGTCTGCAGGTTTTTATTCCATTGGAAGAAAAATGTACCTCAGAGGTACTTTTTTCCATTAATCCAAAAAGTTATAAAACAGTGCAAGGCAAAGGATGGTATATTTAATTTCTTATTCAAGTGAAACGTCCTTCTCCATCTTCTTACCTTCCTTATCCTCCGTTCTCCCAGTCTTCCTACCCACACGCCTATGCTTTGTCAGCAACTACTTCAAGAGTACCAAATGTGCACATTTCCACCAAATTTGGGTTAAAATAAAGGCCACTGAGTTTTGAAAGTCCCTCCCATTGCTCTCGAAAGAAAAGTCTTGGAGGCGGAGCCAGATGATGTTCAATAAAGGGGTGTTCAAATTAGCATTCAAGGATGTCTTTGATACTATTACAGCCCACATCTGGGCTTAAAGCCATCTACAGCACTCTCTTGCTTCCCAGCTGCCAGCACGCCGTATGGTTCATATCAGATGTTGCATAGTTGCCCTTTATCTGTCCAGCAAGACTAATACTTTGGCTTTATCGTACATACACTGACTACTTTATCCCACCTGTGATCTAGAATCCTGTATGCTTGCCTTGGACTTGCTTGAGATGCTTTACTCGTTTGAACTTGCTCCTCATGACATGCCTCCTGAATCAGTTAAACCTGTCTTCTTGGACACAGATTTTACTTGAACACTATGCAGGTAGAAAAATGTGCCCATGAAGTTTGGTAGCTATCAGCAAGACAGAAAAAAAAAAAAAAAATCCGCAAAAAAATAGTTAAGCAGGAAAGGAAAAGTGATATAATGAGAGGTCTATATCTTTTCTCTGACAGGGTTTATGCCCTGTAATTACAGGAAGATGCTTTCTCTCTCTCAGCTCTCTCCCCTTTTTAATACCAGGGAGCTCGTATTTCACATGTGAAAGAAATGAAAAAGATTTAATTAAATAGCAACATATCTTAGGAGAAAATATACCCTGACACACTGATGTCTTATCTTCAGTCAAGCCAAATGGACTTTTAGGGGGGAAATTGTTTACAAACTGTAATCCATCAAGCAATGTTTATAGACTTTAGCACCACAGACCTGCATATAGCAGCTATTCACAAAATAGTAAACACCACAAAGCATGCTTTAAAGAGTGAATGAGACACAGAAATAAAATGCAGCTCACCAAGTCTCTGGCAATGCATTTTAAGAAATCTGTGAGATTGTTCAAATATTTGAAAAAAAAATGCATTTTTTTTAGCCATTCCAAATTATTTTTCTTACTGTTACTTGCACCTGCTGCACCTAGGGTCTGAGATTTTGGGGAGATAGGGAGAGGTTACTGCATTTTTCTCTTAATTTCAGTTTAAAACTGAAAGGTTGGCTATTGCTTTTCTTAAGGAAACTGGAATGGATTCACTCTTTCTGCTAGAATTAAAAGTCCCAAATACAGAACTTTTTGGTTGTTTGAGGCAGACTCTAGCTGAAAATAATATTTCATGAGGGGTTACCACAAAGCAAGCAACCTAACCTTTTATTAGCCTCACATAAAGATAAGGTGATGAATGGACGTGTCTACAAACATGCATGCGCTCAGAGAGAAAAAGGGAGCTGATTAACAAGCATCTTCACAGAAAGTCATCTGTGGTGAAGACCGATAATTTGCCAAGCACCTCTGACCCCAGTGAGACCAAGGTCAGAATTTCCACCTGCCACGACGATGCTGCTAAACTGGTGGGTCTTGCTTTTCTTCAGACTGGAGTCTTCAGTGGTGGTGTTAGCATGATGATTCCTGACTGCTGTCAAAACTTAATTGTGGAAGCCGATTTCTTCCTTAGCATTTTGCATGTATAAGACATACAAGGAGTAATTCCAGCTTAAAGTGAAAAAGCCTGTTACTCTTGCACATATTAAAATGTTAACATTCAACAGAATGTTAAATTTCTGTTCTAACACATTTAATCAGATGAGGGCGAAAGGTTTGAATAAAAATACTGAGTTAAAATCTTTCTGTCTGAAAATTGGGGATGCAAACTAGTTGAAATATTTGACAAACTCATGTTGAATTTATAATATTGTTTTGGAGACTTTCTAATTGACACCTTTTTTATGGTATTCTTGGGTTTGTTGGGGGTGAGGGCTTTATTTTAACATTGAAATAATGGTTTATTTGTTGTGGAATTTCACAGAATCACAGGGGTCAGAAGGGACCTCTGGAGATCACCTAGTCCAACCCATTTAAAATTTAAAAAAAAAGATAAAATATTCTGTTTCAAGTTGCATAAACTTCAATGAACAGTTATTTAAAAGATATTTATTGAAAATTATTTTACCAAAAATACATTTTTTGTTAAGAATAGAGTTTTAAAATATCTGCACAGCTCTAAATTCTAATAAAAAATTTACTACTTTGGTACTAAAGGCTTACAAATGCACTTTTCAATATGTATGTGAAATACATTCTAATTTATACTGAACGTTGTTATAACTTGAAGCAATTTAAACTGAGATTTATCATGGTAGGAGTTGTACAAATGCAAAAAAGGGAATTCTTGAGACTAATTACTCAAGTTCTAACCAGCTCAGACAATGGAAATATTAATCTAGTTTTACAGGAGGGAAATCAGCACACCAGTTTAAATGACTTGACTGGAATGATAATAATTCAGTTCTTCAGTGACAAATACTGCACAGTATTACCTAGGTCCACAGAAAGTTTTCCAGTACTCTGCAATAGCTTTGTGAAACTCAGCATTTCATTTCAATGTCTTCAACAGAAATATGCAGTTCAATAAAAGAAAACAGCCAGCTTAAATGTATGGACAGGAAATATGCTTTATGTATTTTGCAGTTATCAGAGAAAGGGGGAAAACAGCACAAAAAAAGTACCAAGTGCATTCTTACTGCCTAAAGCTTTTCATAGTCCTTTTTCTCACACAGAGCTTTCGAAACAAAATTAAGCAAAAGCAGAGACATTCCAGAAAGATGGGTGGTTCTTGAGTGCCTTTTTTCACGAAGAGAGCTACCAGTAATCTGCATAGGCAGTTTAATACAAAGGAGCTGTCCTGGTTTGAGGTAAACCAGGACCAATTTGTTCAGTAATTTTACTTTTTAGCTAGGCCGCTTCTAACTGCTGAAATTAACAGCATGTTGTGCAGAAAACTGTTCACTCTCAGAGTGGTAAGACCCATGTTTATAGTTGATGCCAAGGAATGGGATGCAGAGAGGCTCTTGCTTATACTTACTGCTACAACAGCCAAGGGCAGCCAACTTTGTTACTTGCCCCCTTGGAGGGTCAGAACCAGAAAAGCGTAGAGGGGTCACACCTGCGGGGAGGAGCGGACAGGACAGGTGACCCAAAACTGACCCACAGGGTATTCCATCCCATCTGACTCATGCTCAGTATAAAAGCTGAGTGATCAAAGGGTCAGCCCTTTGTCTTCAATGGCCAGTGTCCAAGGAGGACTCAGTCTCTGCATCTGCCTTTGATCCCGATCCTGAATCCAGATCTGGAATCCAGTTCCTGTCCATCACTGAGTCCAGTCTGGGACTTCCCCAGCGCCTGCTGGTGACGTGATTGTCGTCCTGGGAGCCTGATATGGTTTTGTATGTATTTCATTATTTTATTTTTATTATTTTATTATTAATATTTCATTAAAGCAGTGTAGTTCCTTCTAAACTCTTAAGTTTCTTTTTTTCTCTCTCTCTCCTGCCTCCCTTTGAAGCAGAGCAGGAGAGAGAGAGCATCTGTCGTTCTACCTGATTGTGCCAATCTGGCTCAAACAACAACAGAGCACAATTAAAGTTGGTAATTGGCTGAAAACCATGTACAGTATTATTTCAAAGACTACTACAGCACAGAAAACTGTTGCAGGATCGAGCGGATAAGGCTTACAGCGTAACATAGAAGTCTGGAAGAATTCAAGGCTGCAATGTTGTTTACCAGCCCCACAACATTACCAGCCTTCAAAGCCACTGACTGAGAGGTCTCAGACTCAAGGCAGAAGCTTGGTGTATTCACAGATATCAGAGATTTCAGTGAAGAGGAAAAGCATCCAAAATATTTAACGCTCTTCTTTGTTGCTGCCCAAGTTGGCCAAAGGAGAACCCACCATCGAAGGGGCTGGGCAAAAAGAACTGGGACAGGCACAAAGCACTTGTTACATTATTGTTCAGTTACTCTACAATTATGAATAACCCAGCACAGAAAATGCTTTGAAAAGTCTACTTTTCAGAAGACAGTTTTATATACATAATATGTTTTTACAAGGTGAGGAAACCACAAATAAATCTGCCCAGCTTAAAGACGATGATTGTCCCCTCAGTATCTAGCAGTCATATTACAGAAAGCTCAAGAACAATAAGGAAGATGGTGTAAATTCGGCCATTTTTGCAAGTCTCAAACCCCAGAAGCTCTTTTATTGTTTTGCTTTTGCTTATGGCACAGTGAAAACTGGGTTATTTTTGTGGAGAATAATTGACGCCAGGCACTCTTAAATCCTACTGTTTGGATACTCATGAACACTTACATACAGAAAGTGTATATTGTTTTGCTTTTGTCACCAATTAAAGCACAACTCCACAGATTAAATTAGCAGTTATATACCAAGGACCAGGTTCTCCACTTATACAGATACCATGTCAAAAAGCTCCTGCAGACTCTGAGGTTTTAAATTTGGCATAAATTAATTTTGTACTCCCTTCAAGACTCCTTTAGCCTACTGGAATGATGAAAGCTGATTTAGCACAAATGAAAATCCAGCCCCCCAAAACTCATTATAGTACTTGGGTTGAAGACTTCTCAGCAAAGCTAGTTTGCTGCAGAATATGCCAGTTCACCGTCTCTCCTTCCTTTCCTCTGCATCTCTGCAAAATTCAAGCCCAGCATCTGAGAACTTGGCCTTCCACACACCAGCACTGTACCACAGTAGGTCAAATGCAAGGGGCCATTGAAGAGGAAGACACAGACCATCAAAACATATGACGAAGATAATGTAGAAAATCCTTTTGACTTAAAAAATTTCCTCCCATTGATCAAATTTCAAGCTACAGAAAGGTACCCTACTATTAAGTTCTCTCAAGCTTTCATGGTGGGAAATTAGAACTAAGTTAATAAGCTGCAAACTTACATCAACTTCTTGTGTGGTTAGTTTTTTCTTGCCAACCATGTCTCCTTTCAACTAACCTCTTGTCTACCTCCCATGCACCTGACATTACAGTGGCCTTATATAGCCTCGCCTTTCCACATGCATATATATGCCCTTCACTGGTTTGCATGCATACTTCCAGAATGTGACTTCTTATGGGCATATTTTTCTGTTTGATTTAGTGACTGTAGGCTAACACCTTCTAGATGTCAGAAGAATTGCATGAATGCTTCTCATTAACCAATGTCTGTATTACTTTCCCAAAAAATTCTGAAACTTGAGCTGAAAACATTTAACATGCAAAACTCCTTTTTTTCTCCTCTTTTACTTTGTTACTTATTGAGTTAATTGGTAAGCCTCAACTCTATGTGTTTTCCATATTCTGCCTTCATCTATATTCTTCCTACATGAAAATTAGAGTGAACAGGATGTCCTGCATTTATTAACAGCAAATACTTGCAAGCATAGTTATTTTGTCTGTGATTACATAAGCCAGACCATTTGGTTTGTCAAATGCCCCAAATCTATGTTCATACAGCAATAATCCTATTTACGTCCATATACCTTACATTCTAAGCCACTGGTTTTGATTTACTTTGTTTATGCTAGAATAAACAAGGAATTTATGGTCTTTTATTTAAATTGAATAAGATTAACATCTTATGCTATATCTTTTACAAAAAAAAAGATGCATGCTCCTATGTCTTATCAAGATTCATTCCCAGAAGTTCCCCTTCCTAACTTTTAAAAGGTAGAATTTGCTCCACAAAGTGCCAGTGGGAAGGTGGTTGTGTTTAGTTAATACCTAGGCCTAACCAGAGCTGTTGAGTAGGAATATGTAAGTAGAAAAACGGATTTAAATGGTCTTTTGCTACTTTCAGCAAAATTGACTTCTTCGTGTCATTTTAGATGGATTTGTAACATAACTGTTCTCCAAGTGGCTGGAAGTTTCCACTGGCTAAAACAAGGGCTTTAGAAAAATCCAGCATTAAAAGAAGTCTTTTACTAAAATACTTAAATAAATGGTAGTTTGACTTGTTATGAGAATAGACTATATTCCTTAGCTTTTTCTTAAAAACAAAACTAAATAAACTAAACACAAAAAAACCCTCCAAATCTGTACAAACTTTTTCCATTGGTTAATCATGGGTATCATTTGAGACAGTCCAAAAACCTCCAAATAATTCCACCTTTTATTTCTACTTTGAACTTCTTCTGGCCACTAGACTTCATTTTGTTTTTGTCTGAGAGATTAAGGAGTCCTCAAGTACTATTAATCTTCTGCCTGCAGAGGTACTTCTCTGTTGATGGTACTTAGCCAGCCCCCATTATCCGAGATACAGAAGAACGTGCTCAAGGTCACATATAAATGTGATAAAGCAGAGAATCATACTGGCTTCTGTGCTAACACCTTAACATCTGGATCATTCTTCCTCTGTGGAGGTTATCATTTTGCCACCTATTCAAATTATCTCAAATGGGAAAATAGAGCTTCATCAGTTTCTTACTGGATCATGTTTTAGACTGACTTTCCTGAGGATACGGTGCCAGGCTGGAGCTTATTATACCTCTCCTGTGTTAAACAGACAAACACAGACAGAGCATTTGTCAAAAAATTAGTTTATTAAGGTCTTTTTTATAGAGTAATATTTACATGGTAAACTGAAGCTGTCAAACACGTGGACTATTCACTGTCCACATGTTGACAGGAGACTCCATTACAAGCGTCCTTGTGGCAGTATCTTCAGCAGGATTAAACAAGATGTTCTAAACTGTAGTTCTGGTCAATTATTATGATCCAGCTCACTTTGCTTTGCAACTCCTCCAGGATACACATGACGTTTTTCAATTGATTATCTCCAGTTGCATACAGAAGACTGTTTTATGAGACCTCTTCTGCATAAGCAGGGAGGGTTTCTACTGAGTATTTAAAATCTGTTTATGGCTTGTTCATAGCCTTCTTCCACAGCAGTAACAGCTTGGGAGCATCCCTGCCATGACTGCCCCAGATACCCCACCAAGAGCACTAATTAATGCACCTCAGCATATGAAAAGTGCCTGACAGGGCACGCTGGGCACCGTGGGGCTCCCTGGGGTGGGGTGCTTGGTGTCCTCTCCACAAGCTTCTTTACCAATTGGTCAGTTGCTCTGCTGTGAAGATGGCTATGAATAACACCTTTGTTTCTTGTTGGCCCATCATCTCAAACCAGCTTGGTGTGCAAACTACACAGAGAGAAAAAAATGAGGACTAACTGCACAAGACAGAAACACAGGCAGAGCCCTGGTTCCCAGCTACACCACAGCTGCAGCTATCGATCAAACTTGAATTTCATTCTCATAGCATGTTATAACTTAAATCCTACAGGTCTTAGAATCATAGAATCATCGAATCACCTAGGTTGGAAGGGACCTTTAAGGTCATTGAGTCCAATCATCAACGTAACACTGCCAAAACCACCACTAAACCATGTCCCTAAGCACCACATTTACCCATCTTTTATATACCTCCAGGGATGGCAATTCTACCACTTCCATGGGCAGCCTGTTTCAGTGCTCGATAACAATTTTTGTGAATAAATTTTTCCTAATATCCATCCTAAACCTCTCCTGGTGCAACGTGAAGCCATTTCCTGTTATCCTATCACTTTTTACTTGGGAGAAGAGATTGATCCCCACCTCGCTACAACCTCATTTCAGGTAGTTGTAGAGAGTGATAAGGTCTCCCCTCAATCTCCTTTTCTCCAGGCTAAACAACCCCAGTTCCCTCAGCCATTCCTCATAACACTTGTGTTCTAGAAACCTCACCAGCTTCGTTGCCCTTCTCTGGACATGCTCCAGCACCTCCATGTCTTTCCTGGAGTGAGGGCCCAAAACCGAACACAATATTCCAGGTGCGGCCTCAGCAGTGCCAAGTACAGGGGGATGATCACTTCCCTAGTCCTGCTGGCCACACTATTCCTGATACAGGCCAGGATGCTGTTGGCCTTCTTGGCTACCTGGGCACACTGCTGGCTCATATGCAGCCAACTGTAAACCAACTCCCCTAGGTGCTTTTCTGCCAAGCAGCTTTCCAGCCATTCTTCCCCAAGCTTGTAGGGCTGCCTGGGGCTGTTGTGACCCAAGTGCAGGACCCGGCACTTGGCCTTGTTGAACCTCATACCACTGGCCTCAGCCCATGAATCCAGCCTGTCCAGATCCCTTTGTAGGGCCATCCTACCCTCAAGCAGATCAACACTCCCACCTAACTTGGTGTCATCTGCAAACTTACTGAGGGCACATTCGATCCTCTCATCCAGGTCGTTGATAAAGCTATTAAACAGAACTGGCCCCAGTACCAAGCCCTGGGGAACATCACTTGTGACCAGTTGCCAAATGGATTTAAGTCCGTTCACCACAACTCTTTGGGCCCAGACTCCCAGCTGGTTTTTGACTCAGCGAAGAATACACCTGTCCAAGCCATGAGCAGCCAGTTTCTCCAGGAGAATGCTGTGGGAAATGGTGTCAAAGGTGTTACTAAAGTCTAGCTAGACAAAATCCACAGCCTTTTCCATCACCCAGTAAGTGGGTCACCTTGTCATAGAGGGAGATCAGATTAGTCAAACAGGACCTGCCTTTCATGAACCCGTGTTGACTTGGCCTGATTGCCTGGTTGTCCTGTACATGCTGTGTGATGGCATTCAGGATGATCTGTTCTGCAGTCTTCCCCAGCACTCTAGCACTGCAGGAATGGACAAGACAAAAAACCTAATTCCCAAGACTGCTGGAGAGTGGAAGGATTATGGGAGAGCAACCAGTGAGCCTGGGAAATAGATTTGCTTCCTTGGGAAGTAAAAATGAGGATAATGCAGCTGAGTGACTGAATAAAAATGCAGAAAGGAGTTGTATAGTCAATGAGTTTGTGACAAACAGTCCAAAGGTGATACATCTCGCCTAGCTTCAGGTATTTGCAATACTGACGTGTACATTTGTCTGATTTGTCTTCCTTTACACATAACAAACAGAATTGGGCAGCTCCACAGTGTGATGCATCTTGTTTATTTCAGATATTTTTTTAGCATGTGATGAATTATCACTGCATGTGTCATGTCGCATCAGCAAGACACACAGTACAGCTATCACCTGTGCTGTAGAGGACTACATGTAGCTATGCCATATTTGGCAAGATAAATTCAATCCTTTGAAGCCAAGAATGGGGAAATTTGCCTTCTGAGGGAGACATAACGGAAAAAAAAACAAGCCCTTGCCATAAAACCTGGATTCTTTGGGGGATTGTTTTGATTAGTCCAGACTGAACCCATTTCAAATCTGAGGAAGGACAAATTCAGGCCTAAGGGCTTAAGTGTTCACTGACCATGGCACAGATATAAATCACTGATTAGACACATGCAGCTCTACCTGTCTGTTGGTAATTAACACCATAGCTCCTCTTCTGACACATTTCCTTGGTACAGGTGAAATCTGTTGCTCTACTGGGCTGAGGGCTTCAGCAGTTATTTTAAACAGACAGCTGCTTCTTCCAACATAATGCTTTTGTACTAAAGGTCTTTGAAGGGAAAACCCAATTTCCTAATTCTAGCAGACTGATTATTTTCACTTTTCAACTTACATTGTTGGTCTTCACATTTTTAATAGCACAAGGGCTTTAGTCTCCATTATTCTTCAGAAGGTCAACTGTAATTCTTACATGTCCTTTGAATTGTATTTCATAATTTATTCATACTGAGAGGTGCTTCTTTTCTTATGAACTTCAAACTGATGAGCTAAACAAATTCATGCAACTTTACCTTGCACAAGGTATGGCCTTTCAAACATCCATATCCAATGAGAAAATGTAGTAGTCTGGGAGACAGATGCAATTCTATCCATTGGTTTGAAATAATTCACATGGTCAGACTGCTACAGACAAGTTTTATAATAAAACTTTTTAAGCCCTTGTAAGCCTAACACATGAGGTAATATCCTACTAAAGAGGCCCTCTGAAATTGTTTTCATGTACAAGCTACTGCTATCTGGTTTGATTTCAGTCTGTGGAGATTTCTGCTTTGTTGGTAATATTAAGCTTATTTGCTTGAAATTTTCTCTCATGTTGCATCCTGCTGCTGGCATCTAAATCCAGCATATTGTAGCGCAATATGCTTTACATCTTACACTACAGTTGTGTTTAGGAGGCATGACATGAAAAGGCAGTGCCTTCAAACAAGGTAGCAGTTGTCTGTTTGCCCTGTTTTTCCAGTGCCGAGCACACCACAATTCTAGGTTAGCAAAGGTTTTTCTAGGGATGGCTAACAGCTGCAGCACTCAGACCTTCCCATCCTTCACAAGACTTCATCCTCTCAGCTGAGAAGTCATAGCATTACTCAAAACCACCTCAGGTTTGCAGTCAAGGGGATTAGCTATTTATTTCTGATTAGGCCATAATGAGACTGCTAGAACATTTAATCCTTTCTAGAAGGAAGGGAAAGAGGGCTGCTGAGGGAAAGGGCTAAGTCTACACTCATTGACTTGCTGCCAGCTGCCCCACTTTCAACTAATATCCATCAAGGTGCAATGGTACTACTCTTCTTGTGCATCTTTCTTTTCTCAGCTTACCTCTGAAATCTTACATTGCTTAATTCTGTTATTTATTAGGCAAGAAGGTCATTAGAAGAAAGGTGAATAATCTTTTATGCAACTACTTCAGACCATCCTATTCTGCTGCCTTGTATCTCACTGAACCTTAGCTCCTTCTCTTAAAAGGCATTATGGAAGAGAAAACAAAAACAGAAAAAAATGCTGATAGTACAGTATCTGAAATAGAGGGCAGACAGAAAATTATAACCTGCTAAATTGAGAGCAACTGTATATCAGATTGGAGGCTATTGTGAACATTAAGTTTTTGAGTCTATTAGTAAAATCAAATCCCTCCTCTCAACTAAACTATTTTGATGGCAGAGCAGGGAAGAGCGATTGAAAAAAAAAAAAAAAAAAAGAAAAAAAAAGAAGACTCAGTATCAGCAGTAATTCTTCCGTGTCCCTGGTGGAAACTATGGACTACCCTGGTTAATTTCAGATGGGTCTGGCTCAAAGCAGCTGAAGGACTATCTTTCGCCCCACCCATTCTGACACTTTTTGCACTATGTTTTCTATTTTTTTAAGTGCTCATAAAGCAACCAGCCTATCCGTGGACTCAGATATTGATCTAGTCTCAGTGGTGCTGAGACATCAATTTATTAATCAGTGTCTGCTATGCTTTATATTACTTTTCATTTCTCACTCTCTGCAGCAAAAATAGCTCAAGGATTTCAGAAGCAGTACAGCAGGTGATGTTATTATGTATGGTGGCAGAATGAATCGCTCCCTCTGAGCAATCATTTTCCCAAGCATTTTATTATAGGTTTTTCCTTTTCAGCAAGATTTTCAAAGTGGAAGTGTGTTGAGTGCAGAGGAAGGAGGGCCCAGTCAGAACTGCTTGTCAGACCTCTGGGGACAGGAAAGGCTGAGTGATAAACCTTGGAAAACTCAGCCTCTTTAGATTAGCAAAATATTTTTGGATGGCTGCCCTTCTCTGCTTACCTGGCCTTTGGCCGGCACTCCTCCAACAGCACTGCAGCACTCCTCTGCAGATCTGCTACAGAGAGTTACTGGTTTAGGCTTCTGCAATAGGGCTGTAGCAGGAAGAGAGAGAGAAAGATCAGAGCCAGGCAGCAAGAAGGAAGAAAAATGAAAGGTCTTGCAATGGCAGCACTTGTCTGAGACTTTGCAGGTCTGAGCTGCAGCCAAGCTCTCTGAAGAGCCTACCATGATTTTGAAGAAATCACAAAGCCCCCAGGCTGCCCTCTTCCCTACACAAACCAAGCTGTGAGAGTAACTCCTGTTGAAATTTGCTGAGTCCCCCCCATAACCTTCTCCCGAAAGCAAAGTTATTTTGAGTTGGCCCTCTTCTTCCCTTCCTTCTTCCCCCTACTCTCTATCATAATTTGAAGCACGTACTGGATGAAACTAAGTATAATAGAAGCAGATATAGATTTCAAGTTCATTTTGTCTCAATGTCTTGTGAAAGAAGAATGAACATATTCATTTGAAAAACCTAAAAATTAAACAGAGACTGTTTTTCTTCCCCCTTTTCCTCTTACCTGCTCTCACTGAAACCATCCAAAGTTCAAAAACTGTTCCAGAAACTCAAGAGAAGTGCACTCCTGTCCATAAGTTAAGCACCCCAGATTGTCACCTGGCTTGAACTAACTTGTTTCTGTCTCTCTTGAGGGATGAGAAGGAGAAAAAGGAGAGAAGGAAAAGTGTGGTTAAGGCACTCAGTATTTCAGAGGTAGAAGCCCTTCTATTCAACAGAAAGGAAGTGATGCTGGGTCTCTTGGTATATGACAACTGAAGGAATGAAAGTAAAGCCAAACTGTCAGTTACCAAGGCATTGGTAGGAGTTTAGTAGGTGTAGGGTGAATTTGTTCTCCTTGCTAATAATTCTAATTGCACCATGTGCTGAAGAAGCATGTCAAAACCTAATGTGCATCAGTTAAGGGTTGCCTGCATCTTACTCACTCCAAACTGGCATAGATTTCCTATAAGGATACAGTACTCCAAATAATTGCCTTCACCAGCTGTACCTTGGAACATCAGTGTAGCGATGCCCCAAAAAATACAGCCAGATATAGACTGTCGTCAGTCATTTGAGATGAGAACAGAAAGGAGGGAATGGCAAAATGAATCTGTTAATCACAGAGTATTATCATTTGCATATGGAGAGTAACAAAATTATCTTCATTCTGGGCACTCGAAGAGCAAACAAGAGAAAGGACCTGTAGCCAACCCTATTCAGAGTTTTAGCAGTTACGTAAAAACAGCTCAGCTCGATAAGTAATTTGTTTATTAGTTTTATATTCTAATTTTGTAAATTTTGTAAAATGCTTTGGAGAAGCACAACCCAGCTCCAGAAATTCGCGCACTTCACAAGCAAGGGGCTAGAATACCTGGAAGAGGGGCCAGTCACACCTCCCCTAGCCTAACATAGATGTACAGGACAGATCTGTAATGACAGAAAATGTGAGGCTCTGTTACCAAATGCAAAAAATTAAATACAGTGTGTTGGAGATTTACAGAAAAGGTAAAACATTGCCACAACTCAAGTAATACCAGTACAACTTACTGAGTTTTGCAGATAGTCTTCAGCTAGAACCTGCTCAACTATCACTCTCTTCATTGAGACCCATTAAGTTCCATGTTACCAGTGACTTATACGTCATTTACCAGGTTGGATATCCCACACTTCCGCATTTTAATTCACAAATATTCAATGATTTAAAACTATTGTACCAACAGGTTGACCCTTAAATCAGAGGGAAGACAGCAGTTCAGAGAGCTGAGGATATTGAAACTAAATTTTCTAACTTGTTTTGGGCTTTGTTAAGACTCTTCCAGCATATTTGTTTCCCCTCTCTCATGACTGGTATGAAGCAAACAAAAACCAGATATTTGAAGTAGGCCAGGTTAAACAGTCGCAATGACTTGCACACCACAGGGTAGGATTGCTCTGTCTATCATTCGCTTATCAGCTAGCTCCAGTGTTATTTAACAGCATTCAGGAGATCTTTAAAGGTCAGAGGAGAGTAATAGAAATACAGCAAAAAAACAAGTATCCACAGTGAAGGCTTCTGACAGTCAGCCACAGCAGATGCTTTCACAACCTTTTACTTTTTATTGCTTTAATATACACACACAAAAAATAAGACTCACTTGTCACTGTTGAAGCCAAAAGCAATGAGATTCAGGAGAGGCCTCCTATGTTTAGCATGCTGTTCTGCATCTATGAAACACTCAGAAACAACAGGAGTTTCTACTGATTTTGTAAAGCATTGAAGGGAGCTTTCTTCTCCCACTCTTTTTGTTTCCATCTCATTGAAACCGTTGAAACAATATGCAGAAAGTTTCTTCAAAGTCTTTGTTGGCTGTCAAGCTTATTCTTAGATGTTTAGAACTAGAGATACAGATGTGGTGGCTAGTGTTGGAAAAATACGAGCAAGGTGTTTTTAAATTTAAATAAGAAACAACCAAACAAAAGAGTCATTATAATAAGCAAGAAGTGCTGAAAGAAGGAAGAAAGAATTATGTTTTTCTCTGAATTATTTTGTCTTGGATTTTTTGACCCTATGTCTCTCATTTCTCCTTTAACAAGGCCTACAAAAAAGTTCATCAAGAGGTGTGGATTACTATAGGGTACGAGCTGACCATCTGCAACATTAAAATATGCCTTTTGTAGAAAAACAATTTAAACACAAATCTTTTAGAATGCCTAAGTATACTATTTACCATAATAAATGTAAGAAATAGCATGTGATAATGAGAAAATGACGTATCAGCTGGGAATTCCCATAGGCAAATGTTAAAAAGAAACAGCTGGGGTGCCAAGCAGCCAATAAACAATAGTAATTTTTACTTAACTAGAGGTAAAATCATATTATGATATCCAGTTACCACATATAAAAATATTTTAGTTACAAAGATTATACAATCTGTATTATCTCTTCTGTTACATTGAATATGCTACTTTATCCATTCTGTTATATAATCTGCTATTATTCTGTATAGGATGATAGTAAAAGAAGCATCCAACACCTTGATTGGGCTTCTTTGCACTTGGAACTATGTGTGTGCAGTAATTCCCATCAGGAGGAACCCACACACTTCTTCATAGTCATGGACATTGGAAGAGTTAACTAAGTCCCTTGTCACAGCAGATGGCTTTGCCAGAGAGAATCACTCTTTCCTCTACAAAGAAACAGACTTGGTTTTACAAATCTACTTACCTATGGTTTCTATATTTGTTTTCTATTTTCATTCTGTGTCTATATGGCAAACATTTGCATATGCTTCCTGAATATACTTCATTGTAGCACAGGAATTTGCCATATCACATCAAAATTCTTTCACCTGTTAGGTACTCACTGTATTGCATGATTAAGCTGATAGTTGAATTATTTATCTTCTTTCTGGTGGATTTTTAAATTCTTGTAATTTCACAACTCATTTCTGTGAAGCAATACTTACCACAAATGCATTCATTCTCCCCTCATTTGAGGCCAAAGCTCACAGTGAGGCTTACGCATGAAAAATGTATGCTGAATTCATATGTGGTTAGATATTGTTGTATACATGTGGAATCACACACAAGAATAAATCAGTTAAGATCACATAAAGTTGTTAGCTACAAATCAAACAAATAGTGGAGCTTTCTTCTCGAAGGTCAGCTGCTAAATTCACCTCAGATTAGACTTGTGCAAAAGTGATGTAACACAAGTACTTTCTAGTGTGGGAGAAAATGGTGGCATTCTCCACAAAATCAAGATCAAATGTTTGCAAAATACTGATGCAATAATTAAGATACATTTTTCTGAGCCCGGTAGAGTAAGATACTACCTTTGAACTTAGCTCATGAGATATTTTGCTATTCAAACTGTAGCACATTTAGTTTAAAACTAGAACATAATGTTTATATATAGTTTCAACTTAATTTTTAAACAAGGAAATTAGGGTGCAAAGTAGAAGCTCCATGAGACAGGACAGAGGAGAAACTTCGGTTCCTTCCACCACAGACGTGACTCCACCCAAACTTTCATCTGTCCTACCAGTCTGTATCCACCCAAATATAAAGGGCTTCTGAATTACACACACAGGCACAGAGCTTACAAATCCTATTGCCTGACAAACCTATCCTGTTCAGTGTCAGATTACTTCCCAAAATACTAGAGGCATTACAGTTTTGTTCAAAGGCATTGAAAAAGGGTAAAGGAAGGGCCACAGTGGGCGGAAAATTTTACATATCTATCACTTCCATCCTGTAGGATATTTTTTCTCTTTGCTTGCTGCTGCCTGATGCCTGATGTTACATCCAGTCATTGATGACAAAAGACATGCCTACTTCTTTCTAGCCCTGGCAAGCCATTCAAACACATTCATTGGAAATAACAGGAGCATATACCCTTAAATGCTTCCTGCAGCTCCTAGACAGAATCACTTATTTCTGTAATTAAGGCCAAGAATAAAAGCTGGAATCCTGCTCATAGTTGTGTTAGATTGCAGGACTGACTGAAATTAAAAGTTACTTAATGAACTACAAGCCAGATAGTGACTGTGAGGAATATTTTTTAACCCCCGGCATTTCTTTTCCTACCTTTGGTAACATTTCTTGCAAATTCAGAGCTTTGACTGTCATGGCTGGATTTCAGTCCTGACAGCTATCTTTGTTATTGCAACCCTCCCATGCTGAACTGCTTCAATTTCGGAGGTGGAAGTGATGTAGAAAGCTATCTCTTCCCACTCAGGCAGCTGCGTACATGGTGGCAAAATATTTCCCATACCAAAACAGCCAGAGTGTTCAGTATCTTGTTAAGTGGCATTTGTTAAGAGTAGTGGCATCACCTTCAGAGACCCTGCAATCAGTGTAGCCTTCCTGGGGCTAGGGAACAAACTCTTGTTTCATCATGTCTTTTTTCTTTTTTTTTTTCAATAGGCAATATTTACTATTTTGCGGTGCTTCACAAAATATCTGAACAAAATATTTTCAGGAAATAGGATCATTTGCTTTGACTACTTTGTATTGACTATTCTGAATAAATGAGGCCCACCCAGCCACACTGACTATCTCAGGTGTCTGTCTCTCAGTCCCCACTACCAGAAATACCAAAACATGAAGACATCGACATAAGCAGAGATTTTTTCCTAGAGAGCCTTGGATAAGCTGCTGCTTCTCCTTATTTCCAATCCATAAAACAAGAATTGCATATTTAAGATACTCGGACAACAACAAAACGTTGACTCAACACCCTTTGGCAAAAAGCTCTGCCATGGGATTTGCCTTTGTCTGAGAAGCTAATTCAAGCGCTAGTGACAATTTTTTTTTTTCTCTACCTCCTTAGACACAAATCAGATCAACATGCATTTGTCATCTGTCTTTGAGGCAGGTCATCAGCCAGATTCATTTTCCAGAAAGTTTAATAATATCTAGATAAACCCATTCATAAAGCAAGCCATTGCACCGGGGACTTCTCATTAACAGTAATTATGCAAACCAGCATGCCACATAAGACACTGAGATTATCAGGTGGGTAGCCTGCAATGCAGGAAAGAGTTTGTTAATTTCTGAACACTGATCAGCATTCTGCTTCTAGCTTAGAAAGCATAGTAGATTTACAGAGTCATCCTTGCCTTAATTATTATTTTGGCTGATTTCATAACTCAAATAATCAAATTAGGCCTACAGAAGATTTTCCTAGGCACAGATCTCCCTACATTTCTGTAAATAATTCCAGCACACACTATTACTCAGTTTTTCTTTTTTAATCACTTGTGTCCAATTGCATTACAGAATCAGAATCATAGAAACACAGAATCACAGAATCACAGGGGTTGGAAAGGACCTCTGGAGATCATCTAGTCCAACCCCCCTGCCAGACCAGGGTCACCTAGAGCAGGTTGCACAGGATGGCATCCAGGCGGGTTTTGAATGTCTCCAGAGTCGGAGACTCCACCACCTCTCTGGGCAGCCTGTTCCAGTGCTCTGCCACCCTCAAAGTAGAGAAGTTCCTCCTCATGTTTAGATGGAACTTCCTACGTTCAAATTTGTGCCCATTACCTCTTGTCCTATCACTGGGCACCACTGCAAAAAGATTGGTCCCATCCTCCTGGCACCCTCCCTTGAAGTATTTGTAAGCATTGATGAGATCTCCCCTCAGCCTTCTCCTCTCCAGACTAAAAAGAGCCAAGTCCCTCAGCCTTTCCTCATGAGAAAGATGTTCCAGTCCCCTAATCATCTCTGTAGCCCTCTGCTGTACACTCTCCAGCAGTTCCCTGTCCTTCTTGAACTGGGAAGCCCAGAACTGGACACAGTACTCCAGTGCAGCCTCACCAGGGCATAGTAGAGGGGGAGGATAACCTCCCACGACCTGCTTGCCACACACCTTCTTGATGCACCCCAGGATGCCATTGGCCTTCTTGGCCACAAGGGCACATTGCTGCCTCATGGTCATCCTGTTGTCCACCAGGACTCCCAGGTCCCTTTCCACAGAGCTGCTTTCCAGCAGGTCAGCCCCTAACCTGTACTGGTGCATGGGGTTATTCCTCCCCAGGCGCAGTACCCAACACTTGCCCTTGTTGAACTTCCTTAGATTTCTCTCTGCCCAACTCTCCAGCCTGTTCAGGTCTTGCTGAATTGCAGCACAGCCTTCTGGTGTGTCAGCCACCCCTCCTAGTTTTGTGTCATCAGCAAACCTGCTGATGGTACACTCCACCCCTTCATCCAGGTCATTGATGAATATGTTGAACAGGACTGGACCCAGTCCTGACCCCTGGGGAGCACCACTTGTCACAGACCTCCAACTAGACTCTGTGCCACTAATCACAACTCTCTGAGCTCTATCTGCCAGCCACTTTTCAATCCACCCCACTGTCCATTCATCCAACCCACACTTCCTAAGCTTGCATATGAGGATGCTGTGGAAGACAGTGTCAAAAGCCTTGCTGAAGTCAAGGTAGACAACATCCACTGCCCTCCCCTCATCTATCTGTCCAGTCACACCATCATAGAAGGCTATTAGATTAGTCAGACATGACTTTCCCTTGGTGAATCCATGTTGGCTGCTTCTGATAACCTTCTTTTCCTCCAGATGCTTTGAGGTAACACCCAGAATGAGCTATTCCATCATCTTTCCATGGATGGAGGTAAGGCTGACTGGCCTGTAGTTTCCTGGATCTTCCTTGTTGCCCTTTTTGAAGACTTGAGTGACACTGGCTTTCCTCCGGTCTTCAGGCACTTCGCCTGTTCTCCAGGACCTTTCAAAGATGATGGAGGGCGGCCCAGCAAGGACTTCTGCCAGCTCCCTCAGCACTCGCAGGTGCATCCCATCAGGACCCATGGACTTACAGATATCCAGTTTACTTAACTGATCTCTAACTTGATCCTCCTCAACCAAGGGAAAGTTCTCCTTCCTCCAGACTTTCTCTGTTACCTGTAAAGTCTGGGACTCCTGAGGGCTGGCCTGTGCAGTAAAGACTAAGGCAAAGGCGGCATTCAGTAATTCCACCTTGTCTGCATCATCTGTCACCATGGCCCCTGTCTCATTCAACAGCAGGCCCACATTTTCTCTAGTTTTCCTTTTGCTTCCACTGTACTTGAAGAAACCCTTCCTGTTGACCTTGACATCCCTTGCCAGATTTAATTCCAAGGAGGCCTTGGCTTTCCTCATTTTGTCCCTGCATACTCTGGCAGCATTCTTGTAATCTTCCCAAGTGGTCAGTCCCTTCTTCCACTTCCTGTGAACTTCCTTCTTCCCCTTGAGCTTTTTCAGAAGCTCCTTGCTCAACTATGCAGGTCTCCTGCTTCCCTTGCCTGATTTCTTGCTCTTAGGGATGCACCGATCCTGAGCTTGGAAGAAGTGATACTTGAATATCAACCAGCTCTCTTGAGCCCCGCTACCCTCTAGAGCCCTAACCCATGAGATTTCTCCAAACAGTTTCTTGAAGGGATCAAAGTTAGCCCTTCTGAAGTCCAAGGTTGCAACCCTACTTGTCGTTTTATGCCTACAATTATATGATATTTATACAATATGATATTATGATATTATATGATATTATTCATTGTATGTAAGAACTAATCAAGCTAGATTCCTGAGACACACAAGCACACTGGCCCTTTCTTTGTAGCAGGCAGTAGTTTTGTAAATACCCTTATGTGGAAGCACAGTCTTCATTAAAATCTAACATACATTTGAAAACCCATTTTGATGCCCCTGCACCTACCACCAGTATATCATGGCCAGTGGCTGGGTTCTTGGACATTCCTGAACCACACCCCCAGGGCTGTGGCACAACACCCCCTGGTCAGCTTCCAAACCCACTGGCCAACAGCATGACTATGCGTCTGTGCTGCTTTTGGACCAGGTGGTCAGCATGACTGCAGGCAACTCTGAACGCTGTCCCGTAGGTAAAACTAGAGTCTCTTACACAAAAAGTTCAGAAAAAAGCTTACTCTTAAAATGTGCAGATGTTTGGTGCACCCCTGGTAAGATCTGCAATTTTTGAAGTCATGCCTTCATAAACACTTGCTGTCAAGGGAATGGCTTACAGGTAAAAAATGAGTAAATCACCATGTGCTCCCCTATAGCTTGATAGAAACCAACTCCTTCCCTTTTAGTCTTGCATGTAATGCAAAACATTTTTTTTAAGTGCCAGAATAAAACACATGATTCTGAACTGGGTCTAAAAAGTGTTTGTTTTGCCTCACCATGGAAATTTCCCCTTCTCAATGGGAAAAAAAATGAACTACTAGTATGAACATTTCAGAAAAGAAATGCAAGCAGCTGGTAAAAACTACCTCTGTTTAATTCATCAGAGAATCAGCTTCACATAGGAGCAAAGATACTTAGAGTGATCTCCTAGAGGTCCTTCTAAATTTATGTTAGTGATAGTCTCTGTTGAAAACAGACTTTAATTTTATGAAATGTTACCCTATACAACTGCCAAAATACTATTAATTCCCCACTTCTCCATGGAGCAAGATATGGAGCAAAGGCATCTCAGCTTGATCCAAATTAACGATGTTAGAAAAGCAAAAACTGACATATTTTCATTCTTTCAACAGACAGCAGTGGAGAAATGAGATATGCTTGTAGAAAAGTTCATAGGTATTTTTTCCAGCTGTGTTTTTGAGCTTTCCTTCTACCTGAGGAAAACAGGAGCAAGAGTGACAAAAAGGATGCAAACATTGCTATCAATGATTAAAAAAAAAATAAATCTCTGTAGGCAGAGGTTGAATATAATGTTAACTGCAGTTTTTTGTTTCCCTCAGGCAGCAACGTTGTTTCACTGAAGTAATGAATCTGCTACGGACTTTCTGAAAACTAGATTTTATTTTTTAGATTGGATTGTTTTAGAAACTGGATCCTGGGTTCAGATCCCAAGCTTTACAATCTGCTCAAGAGTATCACATTACAGAAGTTACAGTGAGAGTATGTTTTCTGGAGTCAATGGGAAATATAATTAAGCCGTCAACATCCCTTTTAAAGAATGATCAAAAAAGCACCAAAGCAAATGCATTTATGACAGCTTGTGGGAGATGATTTCAGGGCCTTTTTTGAGGCAGTCAGTGCCATAAATCTTTCTCTTCCACCATGAATGGTTTTGCTCAAGAACACACTTCAGCCGGGTGACCTTTTATCTTTTTGCAGTGTGAAACATTTCACTCATGTTCATGTTTTGGGAGAAGGAAATGCTTGCTCAGCTAAACAGAATCTTCTTTTTTTCCCTTGTCAGGACGTGAGGGGCTTGTGTTATCTATTTTTAAAAACAAGATTCATTTTAATTCAATGTTCCAGTCAAGGCCATGGATGTAATGCCATATTCTTGACAAACCTTGTTTAAAAGCCTATGTTTCACTCCATGTGCTTTTATTGAATGTAATCTCATTGTTCAAGCACAGTGTCAACACAAACACAAGGAATGCCTTTTTCCCATCTGGTACAACACCACAGCACAATTGTTTGCATAAATGTTTACAGATTAAGTGTTTACAAGCTATTAACTCATCACTTCTAATTTCATTTCTTTTAGATTAGATAGATAATCACAAGCAAATGGATAAAAAATTATTTGGCTTATATACATTCAAAAATAACCAGGACAAAAGCGTATTTCAGCACCTGCAACCTCATCATTTCTTCTGACTTACCTGCCTCTGCATTCAGAGGTTGTTGGAGGTGTATGGCAGTGGATTACAGCTAAGAATATTCCACCTCCAGCAATCCTACCTTCCCAAGGCCTTTGAGACAGAGAGAGAGAGTGAGTTAGAGAGAGATTGAAAATATTCATAGGTTACTTAGGAGCTTAATTCGAATTGAATTTTCAGGGAAACAGACTCCTAAGGGATATTTTCAAACTGTTCTTAGAATTGAAAGTCACACAAATGCTTCCAGAAAGGTTACCCAGGGTTTCCATTAACAGCACATTTTTAGATAAAACTATATGAAATAGTAGAAATTATTACTAAATTTTATTTAGACTCTTGTACTTACATTTCCAAGTTTCAAAGAATTATGTTTAAATGAAAAATGAAATATGAAGAACTTTTGTTGAGGACACAGTGAAGGTGAAAACCAGATGATGATGGTATTAACTCTTTCCACTATGACAAGATGGCTAGTTGTTTGCCAAAAGTATCACCGTTGAAATGATCAGCACTGACTTTGTAATTATCATTGTTTATGTCAGTGTAACATTGTGGTGCATCTGATACATATAAACATAGCCTTTCTTCTGTGGCTTTATAAAAAAACTCCCAGAAACAAAATAGCGGAAAACAAACCAACTGGTGATGGATGATGGCCTCTTATACCCTCAAGCAGCTGAATTCAGTAAGTGTCTCTTATATAAGTAGTCTTGTATGCCCATTCTAATTCTCCTCACCACAAAATTAAAAAAAAGCACAAAACTGTCACCTTCAGGTCTCTCAGTCGGTCTGGTTGGTGACACTGTTTCCAAGTCCAGTGCTGTGCCCTGAGAATTTCGTTCCCTCCTGTTTCTGTACCATGATATCATCCCCAGACAGCCTGTCTGATTGTGTTAGCTGAATTCAAGTGCTGTAAAACCACATCTGGAGACACTCAGCACCATAAAAAGTCAGTTCTAAACTACTTACTGCCATGCAAACCTCATGCCTTCACCCTTTAGCAGACCTTTAATGATGGCAGACAGCACAATCAAGGTGAAAATACAAATCCAAAGGAAACAGCAGTAAAACTGAGTGTTGAAAAATGGAAAAAAAAAGAAAAGAAAAGAAATACATCTGAAAAAAACCCCAATTGTTTGGGAACATTAAAACAGAGCACTTCATTGTGAGGCTCTTACAGCACAAATCCGTCAAGGCATTGAGTTGCATTAGATGGTAGTGTGGTTTGGGTCTCCATGGGTGACAGTCTTTGCTTGTTCTTCATCAACAGCAGTCCGCCACTGCCCTCCAGTGTGTTGAACTCCCCCTGTTCACCCTGAAGTACTAAACTTAGACAAGACATCCTTAAATTTCACCTTTATTTTCTGTATATTGAAGTCCTTGTCCATTTCGGTTACATGAAAATGCCAAGGGTTTGTGGTGGTATGGCTAATTTTCCTATTTGCTTTGCCTCAGAACTAGCTACTGCCTCATTGTCTCTCTTCTTTCTGTTTAATTAAATCATTTCATTGTCTTGTCTCTTTTCCTTTTTAACTACATCTACTTCAAATATTTGGTAAATAAGTTTTACAATTAAACAGTTGGGGTTTTTTCTGTAGATAAAATTTATATAATATTCATAATGCATTACCTATTGCTCATGTGCAACCCAGAACTGTAATTAAATTATTTTCCCAAATTAACTTTGGTTATGTAGTAGCTGGAATTCAAGATCTAATTTAATGTTAGATTAGTGAAACATCTCCTCCAGGGACAGATGTTAGAGAGCTAACAAAACTCCTTCACCGTGCTTATAAATGTTGTAAGGATTGGCATGCTCCACTGGCAGCGGCAAGCAGCAGACCAGCTACTTAGTTCCTTGTTCACAGTCCCAGAAATTGAAAAGAGAGAAGGAAAAAAATGTCCACTGGACCAAGCAGCATGAAAACGTGTCTTTACTGTACCAAATAAAACAGGGGGAAAGCCACATGTCATGGCTTTTTTGCACCAGTCTAAATCGTAGGTTTGTGGTGAGTGCCCAAATAGTTTTCATAGCTGGTGGATTTGAAGCAGTTGTCCTCCTTCTCTTGACTCTCATATCCCTCGTATTTGGGTCACATCATATGACCCAAAAGATGTTGGGAGTGTCACAAGAGTAAACAAAGCTGAAAAAGTACCTGTGCCTAACTGGAAAAGAATCAAGACAGGGGCGTCTGACCAAGTCCCATGACAGAAGAGACCACCATGCCCAGGTGGTGTGCATGGTGGCTAATGGAGTAAAATCAAACCTGCCATTGAACACAGGTGGGGATCAGAAGATAGACAGCAGTTTTTATGAATCGATGGATGTCATCTTCTGGAACGGACCTGGGACCACTACAGGTTTAAAAAGCTCCACAGATACAGCTCCACAGTAATATAAGTTGCCACTTAATGGCCTGCAGGCATATTTCTATCCAGCTAATGAAAATACTGACAGAATACTACAGTAACGAGCTAGCCAAGCAGTTCCATAAGTCACTTTTATATTGAGTTATAATTGCAAGAAAATATTCTCATCTGAGCATGTGAAATTGCCAGCCAAAATAACCTTCCAATTTCCAAATGCTACACAGATAACAGCTTTTAACATTTAGAACATGTGAATGTTCACACTGAAAAAAAAAGGAAAAAAAAATGTTAAATTCTTTAAACTGTACAGCTGACAAAATCCAGTCAGGTCATAATGCCTTATTGAGAGGATTTATTCTTTTGTGCTTAGAGCATGAATCACAGATCTGACTCTCACTAAAATGTATACAAAATGAGGCCCCAGGACGAAAGGGGAGAGGCACACTGCTTCACTTTTAAACCTTCAGCAGCATTTCCAGAACCCCATCCTGCCGAAGTTTCATTCACTTTGAAATATTTCTGTGTTATTAAGTGTAGAATGCTGGCTCTCTCTAAACTTCTCTCCTGTCATGTAATTTCTATGCTCCAGCATCACCACATTATATCACATTAAAGGACTCTCACAATATATGATGTTATTAGGACAACTTCTGCACTTTTCTTTCAGGATGATAAATTTCAAGGTGTCACATGTTCATATTCCTGTTTACTCTTATGAAGAGGTGGATATTTTATCAACACTCATGCAGTACTGAAAGGCTCCCAGGGTGTGAGGATTAATTTGGCTGTAGTGCTAAAGACATAAATTACGCAGGAGGTAGTGTGTTTTCAGAATAGCTATTGAACACCCAGGATCTGCGTTGGTAATGCTTTTCCAACCCACTCCAGTTCATTCTCAACAACAATAAATAATAATAATTTTAAAAGGAATTATTTTAGTAGTGTGACTGCACTGAGTCTTCATTTAGTGCCAGATGATTGTTGCAGGTGGCCAAGTCCATTGTCTCCATAGTGCTATTCATCTCTCCAGGAAGGCAATGCATAGCTCTTTATTGAATAGTGAATGTAAATTCATATGAATACATATTTGCACATGGATCTGTTATTGCAGTCTGCAGAAGTGCTCCCTTTCAGCTGCATAAAAGCAGAAATCTTACAAAAGGATGTAAATTGCCCTTCTGTTAAATGAAGGTGCAAACTCACCTTCTGACTTGGAGTATTTTGTGTTCCTTGGTGCATGGAAAATTTCTTCTGTCAGCTATCAGTTAAGCAGTTGGGCAAAATTCCCTCTGAATGCACAAATCTGATACTACTACAGCTCCATTCTGGGGCAGTGCAACAGGTCAGCTGGACCGCCAAGGGCTGTTAAGGTTGCTACTGGGTATGAGAAAATAGAGACGAATGCAGGTTTCTAAAGTGTAGGTCCAGAAGGCACCCATGTGATCTGCTGTGCCGGATCTTTTGCCTAAAACAGTTGCACTCACACATTTTGAGGTGCATCAGTGTTTAAAGCAATCCCTAGGGGACTTAAAGGTGTAGAAATACTTTCAAGGTCTGTAGGCACGTTGGTCTGATAGTGAGCCCCACTGTGAGCTCTATATCTAATATTCAGAGTAGGAATGGAAGTACAGGTGCTAGCATTGCTGGGAAGAAGATAATGATACAGAACTTCATCCATTATGTCTCCCACCAGCTATGGGAAGAAAATAGATCTTTACAGAATATTCCATGCTTATAAGCTAAATAATATACCTCAGAAAGCCTGGTCTCAACATGCCTGCTTTTTAACAGCTGGCTGCCTAATTTTCTGTTGTGACATCTAAACAAAATGATGACACCACATATATAGTCAATTAAAAGTAATAAGCAAAGTTTTGCTGAAAGGCCCAACTGCATTGACAACTTGCTATTCAGGGTATCTTTTGAACAGCAGCAAAAAGATAGCTCAGGCTGCTCAGAAACCATGCAAAGGGATACTGTAGAATAAAACTCACTCTTTTTTATCCTCTGGTCAGACTTCTGGTTCTATAACTGAGAAAGACTCAAAGACATGGCCTCCTACGGCTATTGCAAAGTGATGAAATGCCTACAGCTAAAAGCAGAGGACTTTACAATTTTTTCGACCATCAAAGCCAAAGAAGCATTATTGTGCAATTTATTGCCTCATGTACACCTTGCTAGTCACAAAGAGCTATCCTGTTTGTATAATGCTACCTGTTTGAAAAGGAGTCAGTCTTCAAATAAGGTGAAAAAATAATCAGCCACAAGAAACATGCACTTCTTTCTTCTCCCTGATACCAATTACTTCATTTTGCACCGCTTCTAACAGAAACAAAATGCTAAAATAATGGCAAGCTGGGACACTTTATTACCTAGAGCATCATAACAACACATGTAGAGTGGCAAACCTCAATTCCAATTTCTCACATACATTTAGTTTTGCTCATTGGTACTGCTTGTATAGCAGGAATTTATTTTGCATTTAAAATGGGCAATTCATTGCTTAAGCTGCTTCACATCCTTTGAGGTCTCTGAGCTCATTGTCCATGACAGTCTGACAGCATCAGTAAGACGCTTCTGTTTCTCCCTGTTTGTCACTGCTGATTGGGAGTCTGAATTTAAATACAGGTTTCTTGTGTTTTCCACTATAGGTGTCAAGTCCTTTCTTTTTAAACCTTTTTTTAATTATTATTATTCTACAGTCATACTGCCTTAGCTTTTACAGAGTTTTGATGTTATAAAACAGTTTTCATCTCAGAGACCTAGAGACATTTCAGAAGCTCCAGAGTTTTATATTTACATCTGTAAAAGGTTAGAATCATAGAATAATTTGGGTTGGAATGGACCTTTAAAAGTCATCTAGTCCAAACCCCCCTTCAAAGATCAGCAACATCTTCAACTAGATCAGGTTGCTCAAAGCCCCATCCAACCTGGCCTTGAACACTTCCAGGGAGGGTGCATCCACAACTTCTCTGGGCAACCTCTTCCAGTGTCTCACTGCCCTCACGGTAAAGAATTTCTTCCTAACACCTAGTCTAAATGTACCTTTTTTTAGTTTAAAACCATTACCCCTTGTCCTATCACTACACTCCGTGATACAGAGTTCCTCCCCATCTTTCCTGTAGGCCCCCTTTAAGTACTAGAAGGCTGCTACAAGGTCTCCTCAGAGCCTTCTTTTCTCCAGATTAATCAACCCCAACTCTCTCAGCCTGTCTTCATCGGAGAGGCGCCCCAGCCCTCTGATCATCTTCATGGCCCTCCTCTGGACTTGCTCCAACAGGTCCATGGCCTTTTTATGTTGGTAGCCCCAGAGCTGGACAGAGTACTCCAGGTGGGGTCTCACAGGAGCAGAGTAGAGGGGCAAAATTTTGTCCCTCGACCTGCTGGCCGTGCTTCTTTTGATGCAGCCCTGGATGCAGTTGCTTTCTGGGCTGCAAGCGCACATTGTTGGCCCATGTTGAGCTGTTCATCCACCAGTACCCCGAAGTCCTTCTGTGCAGGGCTGTTCTCAATCTTTTCATCTCCCAGCCTATATTGATACCAGAGGTTGCCCCAGCCCAGATGCAGGACCTTGCATCTGGCCTTGTTGAACCTCATGAGGTTCACATGGGCCAACTTCTCAAGCCTGACCAGGTCCCTCTGGGTGGCATCCCATCCCTCAGGCGTGTCAACTGTACCACTCAGCTTGGTGTTGTCCACAAACTTGCTGAGGGTACACTCGATCCCAGTGTCTGTGTCACTGATGAAGATATTGAACGGTACTGGTCCCTATACAGACCCCTGAAGGGACACCACTTGTCACTGATCTCCATCCGCACACTGAGTTACTAGCATCTTCTTCCAGTTTGTGTTGTTCTAAACTTCTTCTTTGGACTTTTTAATTACCACATCCTTCCTCAGTGCCTGATATAGCCAGGTGGAAACAGACACATACATTTAAAGAGGTGACAAACAGTTACCAGTAAAATAGGTTAAAATGGGATATTGTCCAGTGTAATTCACCTAACACACTACTGCCCATGTTGCTTTTGTGCGGAACCTCATACAGCCAGAATATTGAACCAAAATTTAAGGTCATGCATTAGCTACCTTTTGTGGAACATATTGCACCTCAGAAAATGTATCACCTCTCCAAGAGGACAAATATATCCACAAGCCCTGATAAGCTCATTCTTGTGGCCTAACCAAGATCATCTTTAACTCTATAACCTTTTGCACAAATAAACAAAAAGAAAATATACTGTGTGGATTTTTTTGTTTTCTTTTGTATGTAAGGAGAACTAATTTGAATTTTTGAAGGGAGAAGGAAGTAGTGTGTTAGCCATGTGATACAGAAAAATGAGGAAACAGATAAGCTGAAAATATTCGAGTACCACTTTGATGGTCCTTAGCTCTTCTACAGCCTTTTGTCAACAGCACTCATAAGATCAACATAGCTGTCTTCTAACCTGAGAAACAGATGTTTATTAGCAGCCCTAGCCCATCGGCAAGAAACTCTCCATTTTCTCAGATCACATACATACTTGATTTCCTAATTATGGAAAGAGATCAAAGTATGTATACACAGAGCAACATATGAAAACAAAGACACATATAAATTGCCTGAAATGACCCAACAAACCAATTGCAAAATCAGAACCAGAGAATTTCTAATGAGCACACATCCCTCAGGAGTATGCTGTTTTGCTAAGGACCCTTCAAGATCCTTAGAGTGGGTCAGACGGATAGGAAACACAATTAATACAAGAGCAACTTACAAATGACTGCTCAGGGTGCAAGCAAACTGTCGCCAGTCTCAGGGATCATCTCTTCACAGTGGCCTTCGGTGACCTTCAAACACAGGGAAAACTTCCCCTGTCCTCTCCAACCTTCCAAAAAAATTTTTGGTTCAGGGATTTTCTGAGCTAGACATAATTTTAACGTATATAGTAGACATCAATAGAGTTCTCTTACATGAACTTGTCCTGTCTCTCTCTCAACCCATAAAAGCCCAGGAGATCTCATGACAAGACATCCACAGCTCTGCCACTTCTGGCTTCAAGAGCCACCTCCTTTGCTTTGCTTTGTACCTGGGTCCTACTAACTTCATCTGATGCCTGCCCACATGAGAAAGTGATGGGCCAGTGGAGGCAAACATGCTGGTGAGGCGTAGTTGTATGACCACCTTTTTTATTTTCTGAGCATCTTCTCTATAAATTTTATACCCTATCATTATCATTGATTCAAACACAGTGGAAAAGGCTTTCACAAAAGGGATTTGAGTTAATGCCAGGAGGCCAGGAGATATCCAAATTGATTAGCAAGTGTATAAACTGTTTCAGAAAATAGTATCAAAAGTGAGTTCATCTCAGGACTGCCAAAGGTGATTTTGCTACTCATTACCCACAAAAATAACAAATTTATGCCTAAAATGCATCCCTATGAAGCAAGCTGCAACAAAGCCTGTTACTCAATTCAGTTCAAGACTAAGGCTTAACTGGGTTTTAAAATGCATGGGCTTTGCATTTCCTTCTGTATCATAAACTAATAGATATTAGTTTATGCAATGCCCCAAGATAAGTAAATACATTCAGTGTATAAATACTACATTCCTACATGAGGTTCCTGACTGATCTGCGACAGCGTAAAGTACAGCCTCAAGTAAATTAAAGTCATACAAGATAATGCCACTAAACTGGCTGCTCAGGCACTCCCAGTGCTTTGTGGTCACCCTCCTTTCACCCTAGAAAATGCAGGCATTGCTCACTTAAAAAATTAATCATTTTACTACAGAATAACTATGTGACTCACAAGTAAATCCATTAACATGCATAACAGAAAAGGTGAGAAATCTTCAAGAATTTCTGAAACACCAAAGCAAAAGGGAACAGAAGAAAGATATTTATTAGGATGCTACCCATGTCTGTAGGTAGGCAGTATCAGCTTTCGACCTTTGCCCATCTAACCTGGTGCTCTCCCTGTTTGGTGTTTCCACAACCAAGGACGTTTGACAATACATTTTATATCATAGTTAAGTGGCACCTGAATGACTTTGCTCTTTTACTCAGTTACGTTAGAAATGTCAGTTTCCTTCTTCAGATGCCAACAGTTCAGCTTCTGAACACCCAAGACCAGGAGAAAAATATTAGTAACAGTAGGAAGTCGAGAGGAGAGTGTCTTAGAAAGGCGATATAAAATTATAGCTATGCTCTACAGATGAGGTCATGCTATTTCACAGATGCACAGGGTAACAATTGCTGCTGCAAAATTATCTTTGTGGTCTAGTCCTTTTCACATACAGAAAGGTGATGAAATCCTAATGAAACTTGCCAGTTTCTAAAGAGAAAAATCTCCCTACCAGAGTCTCCCCGATGCATTCTAGAAACATATTTTCATTAAATAACTTTGTGACTTTTTTTATACTCAACTGAAGTTAATGTGGCTTCATCTAAAAAAAAGTATCAACGTAATTGCTTAAAAAGAAAGTGTATTAAAGAGTGTCGGACTTTTCCATATGGGTCTCTCCTGATGTTTATTTATAAATTGTTACTTTTCCCAAACTGACAGAAGAATATAAACTTGGCCACCTGTTCTGGCAAAATTTTTTTTCAACACTGTGGGAGACTATTATCTCTCTTTCTAGATTAGTGTTTCTAAAATTTATTTGAGAAGCATGCTGGGACCTTGTGTAGTGCTACAATGGGGATCTTCACGTACAGCTAAATAAAATTTAAGCTAAATTTCAAATGGGCTGTTATTATTTTATGTTTTCTCCTGTTCTTTTTGTTTATTTGCCTGCATAAGCATTGTGGAAATATATACATATATAAAATTTTGCAATTCTTCTCTCATATTACAGAATGGACAAAAAACTAAAAAAAACCCTAAAACCCTCAACTACGTATCTAAGTTTCCTCTGTAACCTGACATATTTTTGCTCAGTGATCTGTCTTCAGAGCTCAGTAAACTATATTATATGTGTGTATATATATAGAGAGAGTATTTATTTAAAGCTTGTCTGCTAGAAGGAAAACTGGCTTCAGCATTGACAAATCATTAGATGATAGAAAAACACTTTCCTTGCTTGAATGGTTGGTCAGTTGAAAACAAACAGCATGTTGAAACACCAGTGATTACAAAATATCACCATAACATCCCCATTTTGTCTGGTCATTTTCTAGGAAAAATAAGTAGATACAAGATTCTGATTAATTTTATGAATTTTCTATTTCTTTTTTTACATTAGGAAGATACAACAGTGACATAGCGGTTTTAAATCTTTTCTGGGAAACGTTTGAAACAAAAAAGTCTTTTTTTCAAGTGAGAACTACATGCAATAAAAATGATTATAGATTAGCGCAGCCTGATATGGATTAGAAACTTTCCAGAATAAACTCTAATTTTTGTATATAAGGTAAGTAACATCCATTTTAAAAGCCTTAATTAAATTTAAAAAGTAACTGAGACTAATTCTTTCTAACTCATACCCCCATCTCCCTTGCTACAGCAGTTTGAAACATGGTTAGAATGAAAAAACGACATAGGATATGTCTCCCCTCAGAAACAATATTTCAGACTTATTGTCCAGATTCCACCAATCCAATTAGATCATTTGAAGTGATAGGTCATAAATTGTTAATATATTGCTCTGTAAGTGAAGAAAAATACTTATCTCATTTTTCCAGCCTGCTGGCTCAATTTCTGCACTTTACAATCATTTGTTACAAAATTTTCATTTTCCATTCCTTTTTATTGTTAGTTCAGAAATAAAATCCTATTAACAGAGGATTTATGATGACAAGATAACTACAGTGCAGGAGCAGAGAGGGTGTGAGTTTAATGACACACAAATAAAGTTTAATGAAATATTATGAAAAGGAAATAACATAGAGTCTGAATAAATCTCACTGGTAACTATGCATTATAACTGTAAGAAAAGAAAATTCATAAGAAAAAGAGGCTGTAAATATAAAGAAAAACAATACACTGAGCTAGTCAATATGGTAGCACCATTCAGACTTACATTCTTAAAGATTTCCTCAAAAAATTCCTGAGTTCTATCCTGGCCTTTGTTTTTTCTGTTCTGTCTGTACAAAGATATTTGTCAATAAAGAAAAGGAATTAATAAAAAATCAATACACCTAAATGATACACATTACATATTCAAACCTATTCAGAATAGATAGTAGCAAAGAGATGGGATAGAGATATCATAATGGACCATGAAATAAAGAAATGTGTATCAACTGCTCCATTCAAGGAGGTGAATTATTTTAAGCCATCCCTTAAATTTTCTAGTGAAAAAAAAGACAGACTTTTAAAACACATCTGTAAAGCAATATTATGAACATAAAACTGCATTGGAAGGAGGGATTTCTCAGACATGTCTAACACAAATCACTTGGAATAGGATAATTTGCATCCTTAGGAGGAGAGGACGTGAAACCAAATTTTGGGAAAGTTAAAGGTAAGTCAAAAAACAGCATACAATGATGTTAGTGAAGGATTTCTTAATTCTAATTTGAGATTAGTTAATAACCTTAATTTTAATATTTTTTTCTGTCTTGATAGTCCTCCAAAGCAATATTTCTAGCAAAAATGTGCTGTTTTGTAACCTGCATATCCTATTTGTCACCCAAAGACAGGGATGCAAGAAGTACAAGTGTATTGCCAAATTTGACCAGAAATACTGTATCTTGGGTTTCGAGGGAGTTGCAGCTGCTGACTGTACATTCGTGTCTCCTTCCTACCATCATAGTCTCATTTGTTAAGCAGTGTTACTGAAAGTGATTTTCTACTCTGCAGAGAAATTACTTCTAAGATGCCTCTCCTTTCCATATTAAAACTCAGACATTGCATAAGAATTGAATTGGATAGTGTTTGATTCATAGATAATTGCATGCAAGCTCTGCTAACTATGAATGTGTTAGATGATAGAAAGTATTTGCAAATACTTCAGCTAGATAATTTATAGAGAATAGGCTGTTCACTTAATAATGAGTTCAACTATTCATTATAAATTTTTAATGACTTACTGCATAATCCCATGTTATTTTTCTTATATATACATCTCACTTTGGAGGTAATAAATTAAGTTTATTGTGGTTTTGGCAAAACAGAATAATTTCCAGAGATAAAAATCATGTAGTAGTCTCAATTCATTGAGAAGGCTTGAGACAACAGACATTACCAAAAGGAAGAAGTGTAATTATAAATCAGTATACCCATTTTTGTAAAAATTATTTACTTCACTGTATTTCCGATTCCTTAGGGAAAACAGATCTCTATTTATAACATACATTTATCTATTAATAAATACAAGAACACTTATCTATTAATTCTGTTTGTTGAAGAAGGAGTATCTTCCTTGCTTGCTTAAGAAATGTGACAGTACTGTAAATTATCAGTGTAGATCAATATTGGTTAATAGGATGTACTCAAGTATGTTTTTTAGCATTTTGAGCATGCTATTTTAGTAGTAATCTTGTCATCTCTTTTAATAAAAAAGGAATTAAAATATTTATACTATTTTAAAAAATCTGCTGAACATGACAAGTCTCAGAATTTTTGGGAAGAATGACATTTAGTTTTTTCCTAGCTCTTTTGCAGGTACCCTTAGCATTTTTGAAACACAGTGAAAGATTCATAAGTGTCTTACATCAGGAAAACTGTGGCTTCCTGTTTCCTTTCCAATTCTAATGGTTTTGAATTTTCTTTCCCCACAATGCCTCCTGCCTAGAGCCCCGCTACAGTCTTTTCATTCTAAAAATTATTTTTTATTTGTTTAATTTTTGTTTTGCAGTCAAAAGAGAGTCCCACAACAGAAACAAACTGCACTGGAATAAAACCAGGACCTTTTTTATTTTTTTTTGCCATCTTTCCTTAAACCCACACAACAAGGAAAAGAAGGGGATAAATCCAATATACGGGAACAGTTTGAGTACATGGTAAGTTCTTTGAAATAGTCAATATTCAAGTTCATAAGGATGATGCTATTGATAACATGCATTTCACTGTCCTGGAAGCTTTGGAGAAGACTGTGCATCTAAAGGTCTTCTGGAAGAAGAAGGATTAATACCTGAGAAAATACAGAAAATAATGGTGACAATCACCAAGAAGATTAAACAAAAAGCTTTGTGTAAATAAGGAAGAAATACTTCTCTTACTACCACGTAGAATCAAAGTGTGAAACTCTACAGCACCAGATAGCGTGGCTGCCAAAATTAGATGTTTTCAAAAAGCAAGCAGAAGAGTTTGCAGAAGAAAATCTCTTCCAGAGTTACAAGCCACAAAAGTATCCCCCAATTTTGTAAGCAGTTTGCTAAATCTTGTTAGATTTTAAAGGTAAGATTTAGTGGGGAAGTTAATTCCATCACCTTGTTATCAAGAATACCTTGCAAATCCTTCCCTTTAAGAGTTACTCACATTGTAAAATATTTTCGCTAGTATATTTTTGTATTGCCAGTGTGTTTATACTGAAAATCACTTCATTTTTCTTCTTCAGATTAGAAGGAACTGTTGGAAATATTTTCTGATCAACACTTTGCTTGATAGAGTAGTCTTTAAATTACCAATTCAGTACTTTTTTTTTCTGCCATTATGCCTCACATTTTCCCCCTCTAAATCAGTGAAAAAATTATATTTGTCTCTAGCGTCCACTGGGAAATCCTGGAGAAAGTCTGCTGTTCATTGAGATACTTTTTGGAAGTTTCCTCCTTATCAGCATTCATTCAGGTATCAGCCTGTTTATGAAATCTTTGTCTAAATTTCTGATGTTTCTGAGTCTCAGTTGCCCATTAAAAGCTCTGCTCCAGGAGTGTGGGAACGTGAAAGTATGGGGGTTCGCAGAGATGACTCATTTCAAACAGCTTTTAACTCACCCAAACCCTTGATCATCAGCCAATATGCTCAGTGAGTTAATCCTCTTTGGCAGGCAGCCGGGCTACAAGGCAGTCCTTTATGCCACTTGAGGACTGCTCATTTTTCAGTAGAGTAAGAGTTTCCCCTTAAGCCAAAGGACTGGTCATCACACAAAAATAAAATTTTAAAAAAGCGAATAAGGGCAAATTCATCCATTATTATAAAATCAGATTGATTTTGTTTCTGCATTGTATCCTTAGTGCTAAAATGTATGCCAGAAATTACGGAGTCTACGTGAATGATCATTCCTACTCCTACTAGTATTTGTTTACCTGTTATATGAGAAATTGAGATCGAGAAAATCTGGTTCCCGTTTGAATTAGCAGATTGTTAACATCAACTGAAATCCCTATAGTGCATTTACAGAGCTGGTTTGGGGTAAGAGGGAGATGGAGAGGGCAACTGGCCCTTATTCTGACACATAAAATTATCGCGGGAAAAAAAATGTTTTCACTATATCTACTTACCTCTTTGCCCAAGTGTAAATGACCAAACCAGCTTTAAGAAGAAGGGGAGGAGAAGCTTATTTTTAAATACAGGCTTGAATATTGGTTTTATTTAATTAAGGGTGGCCTTTCAGGGTGAGTACGAAGAAGAAAGGAAAAAGGAAAAAGAGGAAGTATGAAAGAGTGACATAGTTCATTACAAATCTACATATGTAGATTCTAATTTCGGTTTGCACCTAAAAAGAAAAGGTACATATGTTTTATTTGGCTTTTTCTGACTAATGCAATTAAAAATGAGTCTTATCACCGACGAAATTTCTGTTGTGATGATAAAAGCACCTTGAATTGAAAGAATCTTTGCTCAGTTTTGAATTGACCTGTTCATAATATTTCAAAACCTGTCAAAAAAGAAGGGCAGAGCGTAGAGGGAAGCTTGTATAGCTTTGAATAGCTTATAGAGTTCTTTCCATTATGCTTTTCAGGAACATTCTCTTCTTCTATTAAAAAACAGTTGGGATGAAAAATGCTAATGCCCTGATGCTCATAGGTGCTATACAGCTTACCCATATGAAGTTCGTACTAGTCTGCATTCTGTGTTGCTTAGTTCAACAGTAACAGCCCTCTCTGAGCTTTAACACTTTTACTTGCGTTTTTCAGCATCTGTATGAGTGTGAAGTACTTAAATTAATATTCAACTTCTTTTACATACAATAGAAGCCATGAAGTTACACACTACTTATGCTGCAAAGTAAACTCCGGAATATTTCCTTACCAGTTCACAATAAGCAAATGAAAGGGCTTGACAGAAGTGTCTTCCAGCATCCTGAGACCAAATGTTGATACACATTTGTACTGAAGGTGTACAATCTAACAATCTAATCCAGAGCTACCAAGTGTGGCAGCTTTCAGAAAGGCTCCAGAAATCAACAAAATAAGAATGTTCTTGGACTTTCTGACTGAGGATGTCTTGAACTGACTGCTCAGTACTTATACCAGCTAAGCTAGGAAAGAGCAACCTACTGTCATCTAGATACAGATATCCTGATTGCTTAGCTTCCTATGTTCCTCTGGGCTGAGTGACCCCAAAATCACACAACCTCACAGATCTTCGGAGTTTTGAAACAAGATCGTTAACAAACAGCACAAAGAGACACTACGAAAGAGTTACCACCTGAGGCATCACAACACTTTCACAGTTAGAGAAGAGCTCATGGGAAAACTGAGGGTTTGGAACAGTTCTTGAGTTTGCAGTAGAAGCAGCATATTCTCCACCTTCAGGGTTTTTGTGGCTAGTCAAACATTTTGCTTGGACTCATACCATCAAACTTCTATCAAGAACATTTACAAAGAGGCTTGAGACATTTCTAGTGTCATAAACCAGCTACTGTTCATTCATCATCATCTCGGCATGCTGGAAGGTCTATTAACGAAACCTGAATTTCAGTTGTTACTGTTAAATTTGTCCTATTTGAGATGATGTCATCATCCTCATTTACAGAAACAAATTGGGACGATTATATTCATTCTGCATGCCATGGAATTGTCATCTGCAGCTTTCTAATACATCCTCTGGTTTCCATGACAAAATTTTCCTTTATTTGTTCATCTTGCTAATGCTCTGCTCCAAATTGTAGTTGTGAGCCTTCCTACTCTCCCTGCAAGAAGTCAAATCAGAACAGCTCAAGCAGATTAATCCATAGTTTTACAGAATTTCAGAACAAAATATCAACTCACATTTTGCAGCAGATGTTTTAATTTATTTTTTTTTTAAATTTAGAGATCACTTACAGACCTAATCTTTCTAAGATGTCTCCAGGAGCTCCCTCTGTTGAAAGAGCAGAGAATCCAATGTGTCACCAAGTACAAAGAAGCCGTATGAGAAAAGGTCTGCGCCTACATTGTGTTCTCATTTCACAGGAACCTCTGTTATTTCTGCACTTCTCAGCCTTGATTTTTTCAAATCTTGCTTTTTCCTTTGCAAACATGCATCTGTCATTACTCGCCACTGAAAAACACATCCTCTCTCCTGAATGACAGAGGACTACTCAGACAGAAACATAAGTGTGCTTCTACTATACATGTACTGTAGGTACATTATTCAAGTATAATAACTATCACTCAAAGTGCTGATAAGGTGTAATGACAATGAATTTTCTTTCCACAGTTCTGCACTACTTCCTGTTGCATCTAAACGTACTTTTGGCAAGAAAACACATTTCAGAACAAAATATCAAAAAATCCATACTTAAAGGATGCGACATTTCAAATACATAAAACACATAACCCAGAATTTGAAGGAACTATGGGCTTTTTTGAAAATGTTTTACTTTAGCGTCAGGTACCCTTGTACTTCTAGAAAAGAACAAGAGAGAAGTAGTACTGTAACTCAGACACAGGATTTACTGAGATGCACACAAATCAAATCTGGTTGGTAGGACGGAATGCTCCATGATAATCAGATTAAGCTTCTGACTTCTCATTTTTGCTTCAAGATCACTGCTAAGCAATTTCAGCAGGAAACATTTCATCCCTATAATACGCATTAGGGATTTGATTTTGACATGACTGTTCTCAAGATCATTTCCTTTGTGAGACAGAATTTTTCCTTAAGTTTAGCTAGTAAAGTATATTAAAACATTATTTTTTCATTATAGGTGAACCTCCATGTTTTACAGCAGCCAAAGTGAAGACTGACTGTGTTAAATCCTTAGGAACATTCCTTTCCAAAAGATGTCCTACTTACATGTATTTTGGTAGGAAATCACACTTCCCAAAGGCAAGCCTCTAGGGCTTCACACTAAGGTCATTCGAAGATCAGAAATTACATACGGCTTGCCTCATTTCAAGTTTTGCACATAACTGCTACAAGGCCAATATGTCCACTTGTTATTTGTGTTGCAGCAGCATCTGGATAACCTAGAAATTCTCATTAACAAGTTATGAACCTTTGGGGACTGAGAGAGGAGATTTTAAAAAAAAAAAAAATCTATCTCTACAGTGACAGAGAATAAAGACATGTAGAGGGGATGACTTAGTTTTTTGGTATTTTGACACTGGCTTTACACTGTATTCAGTCACTGTAAACCTCAGGAAAGGGCAACACATACACTTAGCCTTACAGCTCTGATAGCTCCTCTACAAGTCAGTTATTTTCTGAGCTGCTGGTGCTAAGACACAGCTGAGAAGGCATTTGACATTGGCACAGCCATGCCTCCAGAAAGGTCTCTGGCTGGGGACCCATGCCCCTGCTCCCCATGGCACATGCAGCCCCAGACTCACTGTCCCTTCATGTGCCTCCTCCCTCCCACGGTGTTTTGGGCCTCTTCCTGATGTGTCCTGTTACTTGTTGCTCTCCCACCTCATTACATCTCTCCCCGACACCTCACTCCTATCACCATTGCCCCAGTGCAGCCCCCTGTTACCCCAGCCACAAGAAACAGCTCCCACTCATCCCAGTGGCATCCCAGGCTTCCCCCTTTCACCTTGGTATGCTCATCAGGAAACTGTGACCATTAATCAAAAAAAACATATGAGACCATTAGGTTGCACACCATGTAATATATATAACCTTAGCTAACATAAAATAAATTTCCAGCTGAAATGTTTTTACTTTTTTTTTTGATAAAAAAGTTGCAGTTTTCCAGCAATGCAAAGAACAGTAAAATTTTCCTCAAGTGATCTTTAGCTACAAAATGAGTGAACCTCAGCAGCACACTCAACAGTCAAGTTTTTTCCCTCCTGACTCACCCACTCTTAATTTATAGCATTTCAACACACACTGTATCACATACGTTGATCTGAGAATTAAATGAATACGTTGTTCATGCCACTGTCCTCTTTTCTGATTACAGTCAATGCATATAGTGCAGCAGATGCACTATGCATTGACCTGCTCCATGCACAAGTGTAAACTCTAGTTCATCTGAGTTGCATGGAAAGTGGCTTCCTCTTCTATTTTTATAAATAGTTTGATCCCAGGTTCATGAAATGTGAGTAGAAACAAGCCACTGTTGTACCAGAAAGGAGAAAAACACATCCTTATCCACAGTCAAATGAGACAAGAAACAGGTTTTCTGGAAAACAAAATATCAAAACCAACTGAATGTTAAAAAAGGAAAACAAAAAGGCATAGAATAATCACAAAACTGTATGGAAAAGGGCAAAACATTGAGCTTAGAGAGAAAGCAGAAAAATGTGAGGGCAGAAACAATCTGGACAAAACTAAAAAAAATAAAACCTATTTGTTCCTTTTAAGAGATTTAGAAATTAAGGGGTCAAATCAGCCCTTACCTTAGGTCATTTCATCATCTGGAGAACACAGACTAGTCAGGCACCAGAAAAACAGGCACAGCTTCAGGTTCTGCCCATTCCTAAACAAACATCTCAAAAGTAGCACAGCAGTTGCTCTCTGACAGCTTTTTGAAGTGACTGAATGGCTTAATATGTACTTACAAGTATAGTCTTTCAAAAGGAGAGGTTTAAGTTACGTTCCTGACACAAAGACTTAACAACTGATGGGAAGACTCTTGAAGACTTTGATGCACTTGGAGCCAGCCTTCACGAAGGAAAGGTGCTTGAAAATGAGTTACATCCAATAAAGCATACAAAGTTCAGTGTTTTGTACAGGATCGTGCTTACACAAGGAGGGGACTGCCGCATGCGTATCTAGGTTATGGTACTTTTTTTGATAGCTCTGTAAGTCTTTGCTCCTCATCTGTCTTCAAAGCAAGCCCAGGTGCAATATCTAAAGGAAGACCATTAGATCTTGCTGTAAAAGGTGTGAATTCTTCATTTGCTTTAAATTAAAACTGCTCTCCAAACCCTAATACGAATGAAGCATCTATGTCTGTGTCACTGGACACAGAGGTCATTAATGAGTGATTTTATCATGTTACAGTGATAAATGGAATGTGTAAAATGATCTGAATAGTATTCTTATAATTACAGTTAGCATCATTTGCTCTATTTGATGACCTAGGTGTGTTTCATATACTGGTAGTGTGTGGTTACATGCAACCCGTTCACTGAATCGTAGACAAGAAGAAGTTTCACTTTACCAAAAACTGAGCAAACCAAGTATGTCATTCTGATTAACAAGACTTTTTTTCTGACTCTTTCTAATTAGTGGACACTTAACTCCACTTCATGGACTTTAATTGAGCAGTGGAGAATGCGTCTTACTTCAGTGTCACTGAAAATAATAGAGATGCAGACAACTTGTTCTAAATAAAAGTCACAAATTATGCTTTTACAGGAAGAATAGCTAATGAATTCTTTTAATACACGAATTAGGCTGATAACCTATTATAAAAATGTCCATAACATTTTCATAATTTGTCCTCAAGAAAAATAACTCAAATTCAGGACAGAGTTAAAAAACAAAGTACCCTTATGGACAGGCACTGTATCTTGAGTAGATAATATAAAAGACAAAAACATTCAGGAGAGCTGGCAGATTATAAAGGATATTATAAGAAAGCACGACAAGAAAGTCTCTCTCAATGTAATGAAAAAGGCAAGAAATGGCAAGACACAACTATGACCAAATTTTAAAGGACATCTAACTCTGAAAATCAAAACATAACAAAAAATCTAGCAGGGGAAGACAAAAGAATAGTGCAGGCATGTATGAATACAAACCATATAGATGGAGGCACAACATGAGTTACAACTGGCCAAAGTTATTAAGCATAAGAACAAAAATGCTATACTGCATTTACACAATCAGGAAATAGTAAAAAGAAAGTACAGGTTCATTGATTGTGGAGAAGCAGAGAAAATAAGGACTGAAAGAAAAATCTGAAGTATTAAAATGTATTAAATGCCTCATGACTAGAGCTTTGAAAACACAAATAATTACACAATTTATTTTAACACAGAGAGGAGCACAAGGAAAGATTGTTGAGTAAAGTCCAATTAAGTTAAAAAAAAAAGTCAATTAATTATCTTAGTATAAGAATATCCAGATTTATTGAGAACAGTGGACTTAATTGAGAACAAACTGATAGAAAAGAGACAACTGTTAAATCATGGTCATTGTGGACTGGTTTCATGTTGATCAGGCCCATGAAGAAGGTCAAACTCTTAATTCCATCAGGGAGAACTGAGAAACTGGAGATAGTTTCATAACCAATTAAACCCTCTAAGCATGGTTATCAGTAGTTTGCTACCACACTGAAAGGATATAAAAATGGCATCCCGTGGGTCTTTCCTAGACATATTCAATCTTTTTGTTTATGATCTGAGTGATGTAACACTTTAAAACAGCGTGTAATTTTGGGAAGCTTGATAAGTTTCAGAGCTGATGCAGAAAACACACACAAAAAAGCTGATATGTCAAGCAGAAACTACCAAATGAAAAAAGGAGATACCAAATATGTAAGTATGAAAGGAAAAAATGTTAGCAACAATAATACTGGGAAAAAAAAAAAATCCAGTTTATATTAGCACGCAAACTGGCTTTAAGTTAATGATGTTACTGCATGAAGAGCAGATCTCAGTCAAGAACATATTATCTGTGATATTATCTGGAAAGCATTGGAGATAACCATTCTGCCATACATGACAATGGCAAAGCACTGGATGAGGTACTGTCTCAAGTTTTGTCCCTGTGGTTAAAAAATGTACAGAATCCAGAAAAAAAATTATGACAAGGGACTTGAACTGTGGGGAAATATTAAAGAATCAGCTTTGTTTTGTCTGAAAAAGAGAAATATGATGTGGGAAATGGTAAGAGTGTTACAACTCCTGCTGGAATAAAGGGATGAGAAATCAGTCTTTCACTAGTTGGACTAGGTAGCTGAACAATCAGCTCAAACTGCAACAATGACAAGTTAGGTGTGGAATATAAAAACTAAACCAAAAAAAAAAAAAATCATCATGCATCTGGCCAGAAGTCCAAATAACCCAGTAGTCCGTTTTCAGTATCGAGTAATCTGTGCAAAAAGTGTAAGGGCAGTTGCAGACTTACCCTGCTCCTTCTACAGACTCCCAAATTTTGGTCAAAATCTGCAGATAGAAGAGGGAAAGAATATTCTTATTTCAGGACTGCTTTAGCAATGTACATCTGCATTTGTAATGATCAAGATAAACAAACATAACCTCCAGACAGTGTACACTCCTTAAACTGAAATTGAAATACTAAAATTCCCTTGTTTTGTGTTTATTTTACCAACACACTTTAACATTACGTCCTATGTAAAAATTTGCATTTTTGGTTTCTAGCAGATCTACTTTTAAGAAATGCTTTAACAACTTAATGTCATTGTGCACCAGGAAAGCTATAATAGAGTTGCCATCATGGAAACATAGTGAGATGACTCACACAACTGGAGTGCTGCAACGGATGGCTATAAACTCTTCAGAAGGGACAGGCATGGAAGGAGAGGATGTGGGGTGGCCCTGTATGTTAGGGAGTGTTTTTTCTGTCTAGAGCTTGATGATGGTGATGATAGGGTTGAGTGTTTATGGGTAAGAATCAGAGGGAAGGCCAACAAGGCAGATATCATAGTGGGAGTCTGTTACACAGCACCCAACCAGGATGAACATATAGATGAAATACTCTATAAGCAGCTGGGAGAAGTCTCACGATCACTAGCCCTTGTTCTCATGGGGGACTTCAACTTACCAGATATTTGCTGGAAATACAATACAGCAGAGAGGAAACAGTCTAGGCCATTCCTGGAGTGTGTGGAAGATAACTTTCTGACACAGCTGGTGAAGGAGCCAACTAGGGAAGGCACCTTGCTGGACCTGTTGTTTGCAAATAGAGAAGGACTTGTGGGTGATGTGATGGCTGGAGGCCATCTTGGGCACAGCAATCATGAAACAATACTTTTCGATTCTCGGAGAAGTAAGCAGAGGAGTTAGCAGAACTGTTATCTTGGACTTCCAGAGGTCAGACTTTGGCCTGTTTAGAGGCCTGGTTGACAAAGTCCCTTGGGAGACAGCCCTAGGAAAGACAAAGGAGTCCAGGAGGGCTGGACATTCTTCCAGAAGGAAATCTTAAAGGCACAGAAGCAGGCTGTCCCCATGTGCCGAAAAATGAACCAGCAGGGAAGAAGACCAGCCTGGCTGAACGGAGAGCTTTGGCTGGAACTCAGGGGGAAAAAAAAGAGAGTTTATGCCATCTGGAAGAAGGGCAGGCAACTCAGGAGGACTACAAGGATGCTGTGAGGTTATCAAGGGAGAAAATAGAAGGGACAAAGCCCAGCTAGAACTTAATCTGGCTACTGCTGTAGCAGACAATGAAAAACGTTCCTATAAATACATTACCAACAAAAGGCGGGCTAAGGAGAATCTCCATCCTTTATTGAATGTGCGGGGAAACACAGTGAAAAGGATGAAGAAAAGGCTGAGGTACTTGATGCCTTCTTTGCCTCAGTCTTTAGTAGCAGGACCAGTTGTTCCATGAGTACCCAGTCCCTTGAGCTGGTAGACAGGGCAGGGAGCAGAATGAAGCCCCAATAACCCAAGAGCAAATGGTTATCAAGCTGCTACACCACTTAGAGAGGCACAAGTCTAAGGGGCTGCATGGGATCCATCCAAGGGTACTGAGGGAGCTGGCGGAACTGCCACCAAGCCACTTTCCATCATTTATCAGCAGTGCTGGAGATCTGGGGAGGTCCCAGCTGACTGGAGGTCAGCAAATGTGATGCCTATCCACAAGAAGGGCCGCAAGGAGGATTCCGGGAACTACAGGCCTGTCACTCTGACCTCGGTGCTGGGGAAGACTGCAGAACAGATCATCCTGAATGCCATCACACAGCATGTACAGGACAACCAGGTGATAAGGCCAAGTCAGCACAGGTTCATGAAAGGCAGGTCCTGCTTTATAAACCTGATCTCCTTCTGTGACAAGGTGACCCACTTAGTGGATGAGGGAAAGGCTGTGGATGTTGTCTACCTAGACTTTAGTAAAGCCTTTGACACCGTTTCCCACAGCATTCTCCTGGAGAAACTGGCTGCTCATGACTTGGACAGGTGTACTCTTCACTGAGTCAAACACTGACTGTATGGATTAGGCCAAAGAGTTGTGGTGAATGGACTTAAATCCAGTTAGCAGCTGGTCACAAGTGATGTTCCCCAGGGCTTGGTATTGGGGCCAGTTCTGTTTAATAGCTTTTTCAGTCACTTGGATAAGGTGATTGAGCGCGCCCTCAGTAAGTTTGCAGATGACACCAAGTTAGGTGGGAGTGTTGATCTGCTTGAGGGTAGGATGGCCCTACAGCGAGATCTGGACAGGCTGGATTCATGGGCCAAGGCCAGTGGTATGAGGTTCAACAAGGCCAAGTGCTGGGTCCTGCACTTGGGTCACAACAGCCCCAGGCAGCCCTACAAGCTTGGGGAAGAATGGCTGGAAAGCTGCTTGGCAGAAAAGAACCTAGGGGAGTTGGTTGACAGTTGGCTGCATATGAGCCAGCAGTGTGCCCAGGTAGCCAAGAAGGCCAACAGCATCCTGGCTTGTGTCAGAAACAGTGTGGTAAGCAGGACTAGGGAAATAATCGTCCCCCTGTACTTGGCACTGCTGAGGCCACACCTGGAATATTGTGTTCGGTTTTGGGCCCTCACTCCAAGAAAGACATGGAGGTGCTGGAGCATGTCCAGAGAAGGGCAACAAAGCTGGTGAGGAGTCTAGAGCACAAGTGTTATGAGGAGCGGCTGAGGGAACTGGAGTTGTTTAGCTTGGAGAAAAGGAGATTGAGGGGAGACCTTATCGCTCTCTATGACTACCTGAAAGGAGGCTGTAGTGTGGTGGGTATTGGTCTCTTCTCCCACGTAGCAAGCAATCGACAAGAGGAAACAGCCTCAACTTGTGCCAGGGGAGGTTTAGATTGGACATTAGAAAAAATTTCTTCAGCAAAAGTGTTGTCAAACATTGGAACAGGCTGCCCAGGGAAGCAGTGGAATCACCATCCCTGGAGGTATGTAAAATGTGGGTAGACATGGTGCTGAGGGACATGGTTTAGTGTTGCACTTGGCATGCTAGGTTAGTGGTTGGACTTGATGATCTTAAAGATCTTTTCCAAACTAAACGATTCTATTACTTTATTCTAATAACAGTTGTATGACTTCATTGTGAGCCTAATTGAGAAAAACATTGCACAGACTGCCCAAGAAGTGGGACACATTTATGGTAATGGCAGAAATTCTAGAAGACAAACAAACAACAAAACCAGAATACATCAGGAACAATTACCATTCCAAGTACAAAAACTTATATATGAAGTATTTCAATTATTAAGCTCCTAATTCTATTCTATTTTCTTCCAAACTCTGTACCTCTCCCCCCAAAAGTGATAAATTTACCCATAATAAGGTAACACATGAAAGTAATCTCCTGATGCAAAATTTTTATTAATACAATAATTCTTTCTCAGGTCATTAAAACTGGTATTTCCTCTGTGCAATTAAGGAACAGCTTCTTATTTATGTAATACACTTACATAATTTTCTGCTTAACCCAGCTAAGCAAAAACGTTGCTCAAGCAAACTCCAAGTTGATTGATCCTTATGAAGCAAATAATACAATATCGCCCATCTGCATTTCTTACTGTAGACACTGTTTTGCTTGAAAGCAGAGACTTTGCCAGTTCTATGTTACATCACAGGATGCATTACAGTAACAAGGAATGCCTGCTGGAGGAATAACAATAGTAAAAAGGAAAGATGATCTGGGATATCTCTATCTCCAAGAAACAATAGGAGCTCCACTTACTGAGCACATCAGGTAGACGTAAGTTTCATAGAACCAGCAGACTGTAAATAAAATCTGCTGAAGTTGCTGGGCCTTTAGTAGACATGCTTTAGTGCGTTATACAGAAAGCAAATAGCAAAGCAACCTCTGAATCAGCTGGATATCAGGCTTTTTTGAGTCAGGCCTTTCTAAATTAATTGTGTGGAGATCTATATGTAAACTAAAGGACTTTGGGAAGGGGAAGGAAAGGAAAGAATTTGGTCATTTATCTTGCAAAGGACAGGTTCTCAAGTGGAGGTACAGTATAGGGAGTGAGAGAGGAAGGCAAAGGTGAGAAAGAAGCCCCATCCCCAAACGTTTTTGTGGGTTACCCGAAAGATACTACAGTCACCTAAGCCCTGTTCTTCTGATGTCAGTGAAGAAATTCCCAGTGACTCTGGGGAGTACTGGCCTGGACTTCCATAAAATCCCTAGCTGTGGTTAGATTTCAGACTAGTTTGAGGACTAAATCAGATGTGAAGAGCAAGACTCCTGAAACTTCCTGCTTTTGCTTAGAAAAGATCAACCAAGAAAATAAGGCTTTCCACCAATAGTTTTGGCAAGATTAAGAGTCTTTAAATAACCAAAAAAGTGACTATCTGTAGCATATATTAGAATTAAAATGCCTTCATTCAGTTCTGCTGAAGTGGTAGCAAGTGTAGAATTCATTGCTTTCCAATAACATTTTCTTAATCAGACACGATAGACTCCACTCAGCAATATAGACCATCTCTACACAGCCAAAGGAATTACAGGCCTAACAATGAAGATTGGCAATGACTCAAGTTTTCAAAAACATCTACATTAATTAAACAATTAATTCTCTTTGTCTTCTGAAACATATTTCACATAGCAACCTCTCAGTTCTGGAAGACATAACCTGAGTATATACGCTTGGCTGTACTTTGGTTCAGGCATTATTATGTCATCCCAAATGAAGGAACAAATAATGCTCTACCACATATACATCAGTATATTTTGGGTTTTCAGCTTCCTTCAAAAACAGCTTTCTGTCAAGTCAATAATAATAATAAAAGACAAATAACAATCCAAGCTCGTGAAAATATCTCTGTAGATTAAGATCTCATTTCGGTTTGATAAGAAATGACATATAAAGTTTGCTTACGTAGTGAGGCTTGCAGACTTTCTGAGACTTACCATTCAAAAATAAATTATTGATGAAAAAAGAAGCACATGCACAATGTTGGGAAGCTAGCTGGATTCCAACTTTGAGTTAATATTTCATGATTAGGGCTTGATCCCCTTTCAACTGGGAAAAAATATTAATGGAGCATATCAAGTACATGATAAGATTAATTTATTCAGTGAAAGATCATAATGCTTAAGGGAAGACAGGGAAGCTGGGTGATGCTCAAGCTCTATAAAAGCACTTGAGAGGATTAAAAACTGAGCCCAGTTAGTGCAGTTAGTGAACCTGTAACAAACCCCTTAAGAATGTGGTAGTAATATACACAAGGGATTTGAATTTAGGTCCAAATGAGATTTATGTTGTCATGCTGCTGTTTGTAGCAGAATAGCCCCTACAGCACTGAACCAAGACCAGTGTCCACTAATCTTTCCACTGGACAAAGATTTACTGCCCCCTCCTGGATACTGGCAATCTGGAGCAATACCTGTTTTGTAACTAAATTCAGACAGATCATGGGTCATCATCAGCGCTATCAATAAGTCCATTCTCCTGGGTCTCCTACAGGTCTTTCTGTCTTCTTATTCCATCCGTTGTTCTTTGTTATATCAGCTTTCTCATAGCCATACTTCCTGTACAATAAGACACCACATTTTATAGAAATCCTAGCTGTGTTACCATTAATCCTTGCTGCTCTCTATCAGCATCTAAAGCAAATCCTGATGATTTCTACTGTACACTGTCCCTTTCCCAGGTGTCAACAGTACCAGATCTGCCCAGATGTAGAGCCAGTGAAAATACAGACATATGCAAAAGCAGAGAAGCTAATTATTAGATAAATACTTCCTATCATGCCCTTCCCAAGGACAGCCACTCAAATGTCAAGGTAGTCACAAACCGCTGCTGACTGCCCCTCTCCCAGCAGGCTGCTACCATCAAACACACGGCTGTGGCGCTTCTCCACCCCTGTTCTTGTATAGCACACTAGAGCCTATCCTCAGTTTGCTGAGGGAGGAATAAATTCAGCAGCTGTTTAATAAAACATCTATGAATCAGCAACATATTAAGTGTAGTAGGACGACATTTCCAGAATTGCCATATGCTGTTGTAGAGAGTAGAGGGAAATAATCTATTATCTTTGCAGTAGCAAACAGAAAAATAGTGTTTCTGATGCCTGATCAGGAAAGCCAAGACTGCCTAACATCTGTTCACATTACTGACTACAGTATCAGACTCTGAGCATCTGTATAGTTAAGAAATGAGTTTAGTTTACTTTTGTCTTTGTCTCAGGATATGCAAAACCAGATCTCTAATTATGAAATGGCTTTGCAACATTCTTACCAATTCCTGTGCTCTTGTCCTTGCTAATACAAAATGTTACCATAGAAACAAAATTAATCAACAGTCCTCTGTGCACTTCAAAAAACAATCAGTTCTGCTAAATTATTACTGTTTCAAATTAATGAACTGCCAGTCTCTCCTCAATGGATAACATTTCTGGATAGCGGTCAATGAAATTGTTTGTATTTTTTGCAAATAAAAAGAAATTATACACTTTTCTAGAACTGTTTCTTTTATTCTGTCCACCAAATGTTTTAAAGCAAATAAACACTACTTAAATCAAGAGCTCCACTCCCAAAACATTAAATTCTCAGTTACAGTGGAACAAAAAAAGTCCTCTGGGTTCCTTCTTTGAAGTCAGGCCTTTAGGTATCTCTGTTTAAACTGAGCCTTTACCAGCTCAGTTCTATGGCTGCCTTTCACTCAGCAAGGCACACAATGACACACATTGATGAGAGACATTGGTGGGGAAAAAAAAATAAAAGCTCAGTGAAAGGGTGACAGAACTAAAATTCATGTCACTTTTTTCTCAGCAGATCCTTCCAAACCTAAAGAAAGGTAACTATAATCACTTAATGAATGTCATCCTAAGAGTTTACTCATTTAAATGTAATGACAAATAACTAGTTATGTATGAACTTTCCAGTTTGAGTATGCTTTAAAGTCATAGGCTAAATATTACAATTCTAGCATGCACATGGAATTATTTTGTGCAGGGTACATTAGCAACTCCCCTATCTCAGTCTAGGTTAGGTAAAATGCTGCTTTAAGTAGGAAGGCAAAAATCTAGTCAAAAGCTATGCCTATAGCAACCGTGCTAACTTCAGTAATTACTGACTTTAATGCTGTAGATATTCAATTACTTTTTTATCTCTCTACTTTCATGATTTTAATTACAGTTGGCCAAGATATTCATATTCAACATGTCAGTAGTCACTTCAGTTCTGTACAGATGATATGGTATATAAATTTATGTATGTGAGACCAGCAGCATCACTTGTTTAGAGGAAAATATAGCAGATTAAATGGACAGCTACTTAGCCTAAGATAATATCTCAGATTTTGGATAATAGAGATTCACAACTTTCTGAGTTGGACTTTACAAATGGCCTATTATGTTTAATAGCTACTGGTGTATCTATCTGCCAGCCTCTTTTCTTTGGACCTTTCCAACAACCACTAGAAACTAAATTTGCAAAGATGGCATGGGGTAAAATAACATTCTTTTTCTTATTTTAAACTAACTATTCAATAACTTTATTGGAGATTTTATGAAGGTACAATACCACAAGAAATAGTAGTTAACCTGCTCTTTTACTAAAAGAAGTAAAGCCATCAAAGTTTTTCACCAAATAAAAGGCAGATGTTATTTTTGTAAACCAACAAATAAGGAAAAAGTTTGCGAGAGGAATAATGCACCCCCAGTATATGGCACCACATCTCAGAATAGATTTTTAAGTGATTTTTGGAAGTTCTTCACATTTCTAGATCCAATGTGCAGTGGCAAACCAGGAGGTACTGAGAAAAATACAGAGGGTATACTTTTGCTTATTCTTTGGTATACCCACATCTTGAGTATTGTGCTTGGATACTGTCAAGAGAAAGAAGCAGCTGCTCTACAATGAGCACCTAAAAAGGCTGACATCACTTGCTTTAGAGGGAAGGATGACAGAGATGTGAATAAGGTTTCCAAAATAGAAAGGTGAGAACAAATTGGGGAACTGTGGGTGATTGTATTCCCCTTCTGCCTCACCAAAAAAAAAAAAAAAATTCAATTACAGTAGTAGAAGATTGGTTTTAAATGCACAAAAATGCTACTTTTTATAGACAATTGCAAAATTTTATAATGCAATGCCACAAGATGTTTGAAGAGGGAGTCAGTATTTGCAGGTTCAAAAACGGGGTTAAACAGTTTCATAAACAGTAGGTCCCATAAATGGATACTTTTAAAAAACTAAATAAAGATGTATTCCACAACATCCTTAATGCAACAATTGTGGGCACAGAGGGCCAAGAGAATAGACAAGAGAAATTGGCTATTTTCTCCTTTTTCCTGGGGGCACAGTAATGAGCTACACAGACTACGGCTCTGATTCAGCAGACATTCCTTGTGCAATGGTCTATATAACTGCACAAGTAACACCTGTTTCACCTCCCTCTTTTAGTGTGAAATGTCCCAAGATAATTGTAAAATAATGAGTTGTCCATAAGTCAACAAGGGACGGTGTTAATCCGTAATGGGAAAAACTCATCTACACGGTGTAGGTGAGCAGGCACTTCTTTATTGCAGCACTAGGGACACGGGGGATAACTCCTCCAAAGACATGTCCACCTTTGCATTAAAACTCTCCAATTTTATATACACTGATTATTACATATTCAAACAATTAATACATATTCATTGTTATACTCTTTAATGATTGGTCACACATTCCTCGCCTCCTATGTAAATTAGTGTGCAGACTCTATCTTCCTCTTCCATTGTTCTCTTTTGAATATTACTTGGGTAGGTGGTCAAAGAGTCGACGGTTGCGGTCTTCCCCTGCCGAAATTACCTTTCACTGCTTCTCCTTTAATCTTGGCATTTCCAGGTGCTTTTCTCGGTTTGCTGACCAGGCCTACAGTTCATCACTTTCTTGACAGAAACCTTCTGCTTGTACACAATGCTTCATTGTTTCATTGTATAATGGTTAATTCAGAATTGAATGGTAGGTAGATCATGCCTAGTTACTGGTACATGTACATGCAGTGCTTAACATAAATACACACTATACTCACTACTAGATCTAACTTTTATATCAATTTGTTTCGATCATATATGTATTTTTATCAATACTCATACCCTAAAATAATCACTAATTACTTCTACCAATATCTAGTGATTGGATTCATGATATTCAAATCAAGATGGGAAAGGTAAGGGAATTTTTCCAAGCAGCATCACTGGTGCATAACAGGTTTCTATGGCAAGTTCCCTTAATATCACAGAGCTAACAAACACAGTTCCTAAGGTTACAAAACTCAAAACAAAATACCTCTAGGCTATTCTTCATTGATTCATCTAGTTTCTATTAATTTCTTAATGCAAATCAATAATTATCTGTTAAGGGTTTTATGGTTACAGATTTCAGAATACACAAGACCCTAACATATTATTTTCTACTATAACAAAAATCTAATGATTTCACAACAACGGGGAAAAAAAGGGATAGGAGATATAATAAGACTCTAATTACCAGTCATGCAGAGGCAAAATTGAAAAATAAGGGAGCAATAGTTAGTGGGAAGATTTGCAGGTTTCAAAATTGAAACTGTCCAGTCATAATCAGCAGTTTTATTTTTCTTAATGTGAAAGAAGAAACATTCAAAATTACCTCTTTCTAAAAAAAATATATGCTTTTGACAAAAACATCATTCCATAAAAAGTAATTTGATCAGCTCCATTCACTATACTAACTGACTGGAATTGCATCTTTTCTGTAGAACGGCTGCTTTCAGCCAGGCCTAAAAAAGCAAAACTGTCAAAACACGACAAATCTCACTTTTGCTTGTTGGCTTTCATTTCTAGTTTCTTAGTGCTGTTATATATGAGTTCAAACACTCCAGGAGAGGAACAAACATTGTTGAGAGAACAGATATTGGCTTTGAGATATATTTTATAGTATGATTACCTTTCTTGTCACTCCTCAGTTTTACAATAAAAAACATAATTTTAGGAATTTTTGAATTGAAAAAGTTTTGAATCAAATTAATTTGCCTCCAAAAGGTGCTAGTCTCATCCATTTAAGCTGACCAAGTACACTCATTGAATGCTAAATGGGAGACAGTCAAAGTAAATGGTTTGTGAATTGCCCATAAAATAAACTCTGCTAGTTGGCAAATACACAACAATAGTAAAACGCATTTGCAGAAATTAATGCCCTTGCCTCACGAAGTTAATGGGGCTCAACAGACACTGTTCACATGGGCAAAGCTTGTGAATCACCAGGAGCAGATAAAAAGGACTTAGCTCCTTCATGAATATTGTTTGCAATGAATAATTCAGTCAACTATATTTATGACCACCCATGAAGCAAATGTGCTACTAGCTCTGATCAGCATTAGATTTCTTTCCCTCCCTACCCCCACAGATGGTCAGAGAATATTGATGAAGTCATATACTGCAGCATTTAATGCTTATTTAATTAGCAAGTGTTCCACTTGCTGATTGCAGGATTCCCTTCATGAATCAAGGTAAGAACACTTACTCTTTAAGTCTCACAGAGATGATGTAACTTCTCGGGTTCATTTCCAATGCACGTTCACTGAGTTGAGCCAGCTCCATCCCAACAGAGCAACTCTTCTCTTCAAAAACCTCAATTAAAGGGGTAATGTGATAAGCAATGACAAGAGTCCATTGGAGTATTTGAGTGTATTTATGTATGAGTGTCACGCATGGACGGAAATGGGATTCAGTAAACTGACAAATTATTTTGGCATTAAATTTATAGCTCATGCCCCCAGCAAGCAAAGATGTAACCAAAAAATGGAAAGATCACTGTGGTAACTATCAATAAGGAAATATGTTTTTGTCAGGCCCACAATGGGCAGGATTTTATGTGTGAGTAACAGTCCAAAAGCACAAGTATTGGCTTTTGGGGTGGAGAAACAGGCAAAAAAACTCAAGGATCCTAAGTTAGTTTTTCAGTCTAGACATCTAAAAAATGTTCAGGAAGTCACTAAATCAAAGTGTGAGGCACTTAATTGGAAAAACAGTTGGGGAAAACCTTTTCTTCTTTGTTTTTTTAATTAGTGTTCTGAAGACTGTAAAAAGGATTTCCTTAGTTTTCATAGAATAGAATCATAGAATCGTTTAGGTTGGAAAAGACCTTTAAGATCATCTAGTCCAACCATTAACCCTACTCTACCAGGTCTGCCACTAAACCATGTCTCTAAGCACCACATCTACACAACTTTTAAACACATCTAGGGATGGTGAATCAACCACCTCCCTGGGCAGCCTGTTCCAATGTTTGATAACTCTTTCAGGGAAAAATTTTTTCCTAATGTCCAGCCTAAACCTCCCCTGGTGCAACTTGAACCTATTTCCTCTTGTCCTATCGCTAGTTACTTGGGAGAAGAGACCAGCTCCCATCTCACTACGACCTCTTTTCCAGTAGTTGTAGAGAGCAAGAAGGTCTCCCCTCAGCCTTCTCTTCTCCACACTAAACAATCCTAATTCCCTCAGCCGCTCCTCATAGGACATGTTTTCCAGACCCCTTACCACCTTTGTTGCCCTTCTCTGGACACGCTCCAGCACCTCAAGGTCCCTCCTATACTGTGGCGCCCAAAACTGAACACAGTACTCAAGCTGCGGCCTCACCAGCGCTGAGTACAGGTGCACGATCACTTCCCTACTCCTGCTGGCCACACTATTCCTGATAGAGGCCAAAATGCCGTTGGCCTTCTTGCCTACCTGGGCACACTGCTGGCTCATGTTCAGCTGGCTGTCCACCAGGACCCCCAGATCCTTTTCTGCCAGGCAGCTTTCCAGCCACTCCTCCCCAAGCCTGTAGCGTTGCCTGGGGTTGTTGTGACCCCAGTGCAGGACCCAGCACTTGGCCTTGTTAAACCTCCTGCAGTTGGCTTCAGCTGTTACTAGGAACTTCAGATTTTCTGAGTCTTTTAATGGGAAACATGTTAGCCCTTGACCAGAAAGGTCCTGAGACCTTCATGTAAAGGCTCAGCGAGGCAAGCTTCCACATATTCCTTTGACCTTGTGGCAAATACTTCAAAAGGGTTAGACAGCCAACCATTCACTCAGCATGTGCCTTGGTCCACAATCAGGAAAGCACAAGGAAAGTAACAGCAGTTGAGATGTTGGAAAGAAATCAGAGGAGAGCAAAGTCCTCAATTCAGTCTTGCTTCAGAGACTGTTTCCACTGTAATGGTATTTTGGCAAAGTGAAATGCAAGAGCTGTAACAAGAGTGTAAAACTCATTGCACGCTAAAGCATAATCAGAAAGTCACAAGATTGAGAACACTAATCTGAGACCACTTCAGCTGATGGCTTAAGATGGTGAGTTTCAGAGTAATTGAATCCCTTATATTTCAATTGTACTGCAAGGTCACATGCACTGTCACCAGTTTTCATAGACACCACATAAGAAAGAGTAACCATCTATAGAGTCTGGTTCAGACAAATAGATATTTTGGAGTTATAAACCAAGGGTTAGAATCTGACCAGGCAAACACAGAATGCAATAAAAAGACTCATTAAATTCCACTGGGGTGAGTAAAGACCAGGAGGAACAGAGTCCAGAGGTGGTGCCATTGCCTGCTGCTCTGCAACAGGCGTCCTTTGTTTCAGAGCACAGCAGGCATAAAATGGTCCGTGATCAAAACAGGTCCACATTACAGCTGAACTGCTCTAAATGATTGTCTGGAGGGCCAAGTTGCAGACTGGAGGGTCCCACTATTTACTTTTCATGTCAGCCCATGGTAGAAGTCTATATTGCATTTAGGCGAACCACCAGGATAATAATCTATGTGCAAGCCTCTGTACATAAAGTCAGCAAAGACTTATATAGTACATCAAAGTATTTCAAGCTCATCAAGACAAAAGCTGTTAGCCTGGAAGGAAAATATGTGATGCTATAAAGTTAGTTATACTGTGAACAAAGGCTGAGAGGGGTCACTAAAGGACAGTACGTCTTACAAACAGCATGCCACAGACACATACGCTGGAACTTTTTTAATACGGGCTGCAAGATAAACAAGGTCTGTACCAAGATTGCTAAATTTCTGTTTTGACTAATGGGGTGTATAGGTTTAGATTTGCTGGATTTCATGAGAATCTAAAACAAATTCCCCATGCATTTGCTGTGAAGCTTTCAGTAATTTATTTCGTACATAATCAAATCTAGACACTCCCTTCATCTAGCCATTCCAACAAAAAGAAGCAGCAGGCAAGTTGCAGTTAAACATTTCATAAGCTTTCCACAGTGACATCCAGGTCAGCTGCACACAAGTGTAGCATTTGAGCACTTGAATCTGTTCCACTGATTACTTCAGCTTTGCCAAAGGCAGCAAAAAAACAATGCAGTATAACTCTACAAGTCAAGGAAAACCATTGCTTCTACTCTTTGCTGTTGCTTAAATAACTATCTGCAGTAAACAAACCAGAAAATAACAAATAGGACTATTGGCTCCTTGTCCAGGCAAAAGAAACAGACAGACAGCTTCCATTTATTAAGAGACACCTTACCGATGTTAGGTGAATTGAAAAGAACCACAACAAATTTTAAATGATCAATTGCATTCTCTGTTGCTTATTGGTGCATTTGGCTACAAAACATTTATTGGTGTCTCTTATCTCCCACGTGGCAAGTACTCATCTCTCAAAAGAGAATGGCAGTAGGTGCATAAACTGGAATTCTTTGAGAGATGAGTTTGAATTGCATCAGACTTGCAGTATAGCTTTGTACAGTATCAGTCCAGATGGGCTCAAATTACTTTCATCACAGAGTGCTGACACAATATGATGGACCTGCATCCACACCCAACACTAGGCTGTGTTCAGTGGCAGCCTGATCTCCTTTGGCTGCAGAACTGGTAGCACAAGGAACCAGACTTGCGACCAAAACACAGACATTTGAATCTCTTCTGTCCTGCCACAGAGGTAGTTGTTCCAAATTGACAAGATGAACTAGGTAAGATTACAAGGCAAGAAAGCATCTACAAAGGCTAACAGACTATTGAGTTTTACACACAGAAATATTAAGGTGCTGAATAAACAAATTTTCTCTCTAAACATTATTATTGTCAGAGTTTTGCATGTTTAGTTCCAGACATGCAGCTAGTAGAAGGACATGGATGAACAGGTGTTTGAAGAATCGGACAGAGGAATATAGGTAACTCCTTTAGAAACAGCAATTTTTAAGTAAGAGGTACTAGGTTTGCAAAGTCAGGAAATTACTGTGGACCTTATATGATTAGCTGGTGTAAACAACAAATAGCATCATAAATTATATATACATATATATACACACACGCACATTCTTACAGGGAAAAACTGCTCAATTCACAAAATTTAAACAACGTTAACATAGTTAAATCAGGATTGAAACAGCTATTTATTAACGACACACAACTAGCTAGCAACCAGTGAACTATACTTTCAGGACCAATACCAGCAATCCTAGCCACTTTTCAAATGCTGTGAGACACCTGCAAACTTCTAAACACCCCTCCTCACTGACTCATAGGTGCCCTTGGTGGGGGTGGGTTCCTCCTTAATGTCCCCCAAAGATGATGGCCCGTGGCAGTAGCCAGTCTGACCACTGGTAGTTTTATCCCACACTACTCAGTATCCTGCCTTTATGAGCTGAAAATCTATAGCTGTCATTCAGCTAAAGTAATCTTTGCTTCATAATAAATTAGTCTGTGCATCCCATAATAGTGTGAGCAACCAAGCAGCTGCATACACGTGATAGCCACACACTCTGCACTGGATTAGCCCTGCCACACCACTGCATAGCTCCTGAAACAAGCTCCTCTCCTGTTCTACAAACTTAAGTTGTAAAATAAGTCATTTAGCATTAAAGATTTAAATTAAATTATTATTTCTGCCTTTCTAGTGCATATATGCTTTAAGTTCTAATTTTCTGTAAAATGTTTTAGTGTCAAAATCAGCAAACTGGTAAAGATCTGTGTGCTATATAGTGTACACTGGATTGTTCTGAAGCTCTCTGCTGCTTACTGCTGCTGTCACAGTTCTGGTTTCCATGGAATTCAGGAGAACTAAGATTCAGTGATACAGTCAAGAGTGAAGGCATCTTTACAATATTGTTTTCCCTTTCACCACTGAAATTTATGCAATCCAAATTATAAGTTGAAAAGAAAGGAATTTTCTCTCATGGCATTTTTTTTTTCCCCCTACCATGCTGTCTCTTTGCAGCTGAGTATGGTAGTTCATATATCCTATTCCAGGACCACGAAAATTTAAGTGGCTTGTAAATTTTTTGACCAGAGTACATAGATATATTGGCCAAGTCTGTCATGCAGTACTATTGCTCTCAATTTATCAGAGGGAACTAATTCTTAAGTGAATGAATACTCCCACTTCTGCTGAAATGTTTACAGTCCATGATAACATCCTTTATTAACAGGGTTCCTTCAACTGACCAAAAATGAAATAATCATTAATCAGCTCAAAAAGACTTAAGCACTTATAAATCAGTGACAAGTACTATTCAACTTACTTAAGTTCCTCTATTCACATTTAACCCAAAGTGAAATTTACACCAAGTGCTTTATAAGAAGAGGCTAGAATGCAACTAAATACTTGTATTTCTTTTTTGAATTGTTCTTCTTCACGAAGAATGAGATTATGAATATGACAACAAGATATTCAGCTTCATGGCTTCAGATAAGATATCAGAGTATATTACATTTCACCCCCTACCTGTAAATGCAACAACATTTGTTATTATTTGAAGGCATCCTGTTGGCAGCTATAAAGTCAGACTCTTCTTCCATCCTTAGCAGCCCATTCAGATAGTTGTGAAGTTATGGTGGGTGGCACAGAGGAGAGAGCAGAGCAATGCACAGCTGCCATAGGCTTCTGGTCCGTCTCCTTTACCTCTTGCACCTGCCAAACCAATCTCTCTTTCCAGCCTTGGCAATGTTAAATCATGACCATTTCAGAGCAAGGAGCACTTGTGTGCTTCCACTCAACAGAGACCAGCTGAGCCATAACCAAAATCTGCCACATTTTAATTCTCTCTTCTGCAATGTTTCCAGCATTGCTCTTCCAGATGAGAGAAGATTATTTTATTAGTGTTTCTTTCATTAGTACAAGAGACTGTTGTTCAAAGAAACAAGCTATTTCATATGAGAAGTGCATCCACTAGAAATAAAAGGAAGAAAATTATTGCTATTTGATTTGCTGACCGTAAAGAGTAAAATGGAAACAGTGAGTTTTCACAGAACAAGTGTATTTTATTGAAGTTTGGAATGATCTGTAATCCTGGTTAAATACAGCTTGAGGTGGGAAGGGAAGCTGTAACCCACTTTACTGAGATGTTCTGGAATAAGGTTAAATGTTAAAAAGGAAAATTTCTTCCCTCCCTTCCTTCAAAACCTTTAGGCCATAACTGGCCCAACTTTGGGAATACAATTTTGTGCTGAATAAAGCTATTTCTGGCTTACACAATATTTGCAAAGAAAAGTGAACTGCAACTTTAAAGAACAAAAACTAAGGTGGGGAAGTATCAGGAAAATTCTTTCCTTAAAGCAAAACACCTTTCAGAAGGAGAAATTAAAAAAAAAAAATTACTCTTGCCTGTGCACTGTCTCCAGTCATGGCAGTATTCAAGCTCATAGCAAAGTGAAGGAATCTATTTTTCTCCCTCTTATCCATTCATTTGGCAGGACAGGGTCAAATTTGCTCTTACATGTGCAGTGTTACCCCACTGTACCACAACTCCATATGTTCCCGTCCTGTAGTCCAAACCACATGTTTCCAGCACAGACTCAGGAATTACAAAAAGACTATGAAAGGGCTGAATTGGCCAAGCCAAGAGATCATTTGAATAACTGGGACTTGGTTGTCATTCTTCTACAGCTTGTAGGAAATTTTCAGCTATCAGTGGGAACGGGAAAATATTTTTCAGGAGGTGGAACAACCTGATTGCAAACTCACAGGAAAAAACACACAAGTGACTGAGAAAATTAAGGCTAGCGGTAATACCTGAAACCCTTTTTTTTTTTTTTTTCATTGGGCCGATTTCAGGTTTGAAACAGTTTCAACTGTAAAAAGAGCATTTTTTAAAAACAAATAAAGAACCAACCTGAAGTTGCATGAATTCCTAAAGACTGTGCAAAGAATTATCTGACGAATAACTCTGCAGTGCTCAAGAGCATAACAGCTGGTCGGGACTGGTCACAGTGGCTGAACTCTGGCAGTTTCCTCCCTGTGTATTTGAATCACTTTGACCTAGTTTAACATGGGACTCTAGGTAGAGTGCATATGTAAACATAGCCTGTCAGTGTGACAGCCAAAGATTTTCACAGCTTTCTATAGCATCCAAGCACCCCAGAAATTAAAGGCAGTTTGGCCATCCCCTAGGAGACATTGCAGATCTCTGCGTAGATGCTGCTACCAGCAGAGCATTTGCATAGGCATCTCAACTGCATTCTTAAGGTATAGCTTAAAAAGTGGAACAGAGGATAGGTGTGTGGTTCTTTCTCCTACCCTTCGTTGTTAATTTGCATTTCCTTAGCATGAACACTATTCCCTATCTCTTCTGTTGCCTATTGAAAATGTTGGACACTTGACGCGTGTCTATTTGAGTCAATATAAAAACAATGACCGAGGCAGAGCTCCTGGCTTCATTTGCAGCATCTCACGCTTGCTAACCCAGCTCTCTGGCATTCACCCCGCAGATCACATGCTTTGGTTTCCCAGTAAAATCCCATCATAATTAGTTTTTGATAAATCAAATGCCAGCCTTAGCAAAATGTAATAAGCAACTAAATAGCTCATAATGCTTTAGCTGACAATAATATAAATTAAGGAAAAGAAATGGTGAAAACTTTGACATTTCAGCCATTTTAAAGGTTGCTTGAAGATCATTCATAATAGAGATTTTAGCCACCAGGAATGTTAAATATAAAAGTATTCACCTTACGGTCTGTTATCCATGGAAGTGAAATACAATTCAAGGCACAAACTTTTGACAAAGTATTTTGGATTTTAGCTTCCTTAAACAGTTCCTTTCTACTTGGGGATGTATAACTGGGCAATCACTGTATGTTGACATGACAACCTAATTTTCTTAGAGGTGACCTAGAACATGGAGTTTCCTGGGATTTCACTGGGACATCATGTGGTGTTTTCTGTACATGATTATCTCAAACTGCAACTCTAGGAAATTATCCATTCCCAGGACAGTGACAAGAGGCACAAAAGCAAGAACTCCATCACAATCTGACCTGCGCCTACATAGTCTGATGGTGCACAGAGCATGCAATATCACTCAATACTGGAGGCACATCACCTCACTGTCGGTGGGCTGAGCAAGCTGAGCAAGTGATTTGGGCATCAACACTTGTAATTTCTTTGGTCAGGTCCCCTGCCTGCAGATAATTCATGTAATGCAACATTTTTCCTATACTCTTTAATAGCGACATGCACATTTAAAAGAGCATCTCAGGCATTTTACTTTGGGCCACGCCACAGTATTTGCAGCATCACTGTGCTCAGTGCTGACCCCACAGCAATGCAACGTGCACTGTCCATGGGCTCACCCCAGGCTTGGCCACCATCAGCTGCTGCCCCAGAGTGGCTGCAAAAGCACGGATCTGACAGGGAGTGGAGAAAATATACCTCCAGTGACTCTCTTTCTTGATAAGAAATAAGAAAACTGTCACTTAAATTTTCTCTCTTTTGGCTTTTGGACCAGTATTCACCCTGCATGAAATTGCCTTCAGGGTCACCAGACAGTTAGGCTCTGGGACAGCTATCACAGTCACAGTAACTTTTTTTCTCTCTGGCAAATCTGCCTGTGTTCAGGCCAAAGCTGAGGAGACACATAGCTGTAGTTTGTCTACTTGGGCTAACCACATCCTCCACAGATCTGTCAGCTAAACCACTTTGGAGAATGATTCCTAATCTTTTTCAGTTAAAATGAGCTGAATTAGCTTAAAATATTTAAAGAAAAATATTTGTCCGTACATTCATGACTGTCGGGGTTCAAGTATTTTAGCCACATCCACCTTAGAAAGCTTTGTCTCCTCAAAGATTGCTCAGTAGCTCACAGCCAATTATTCAGGTGCTTTGGTTACTTCACTGGGTCTTCTTGTAACTCCTTTAGTGAAATTTCTAGTGTCATTGCTGACTGGCATGTGGTCCAAAATATCTGAAAGACTGTCAGTCTAGCTCTTCTGCAGATTAGTTTCTTATGACAGCTGTCACAACGTTATTTTCTCATGATAACTGCAGGGAAAATCGAACTGTCACTGCTACCTGTGGGATATCCTGAATAACCTACTATGAACAGAAGCAGAAATAGCCTCCTACCTGCGTATAAGATCCAGAGATTCCCTTTCCAAGATGATATTTTACCCAAACAGTACTAGAGCCATTTTCACAAAATGTCAGCTACCAGGAAGCCATTAGCTGCAAATCCCAGAGCTAAGACCATTGTGCTCCTGCCCCTCATGAGGAGAGCCATGAGTCCTTAGCACAGACCTGACCCCATGTCCAACAGCCATTGCAGCGCTCTCAGCACAGGTGCCTTCTGTCCGCAGAAAATGCCCACTGTCACCAGAGCTGGAAACCCGATGCTGCTAAACACCATCACTCACAACAATAATTAATCTCATAATCACCAGCTCAGCTGGCTGTAATTGTCAATATATTGTTTTATGAGCTTCCATTGGCAGGAAATGAATGATTTCTATCTCCTAAAAATGAAATGACTCCCCGGGTACAGTACAGGGATTATTTATATAGAGAAGAATAAATCATAATGAAAGTGGCAGGAAATAAATAAAAGGGCAATTCTGCTGGCTGAATGTCTAGAGTTGAAATTTCTAGTTGAAGCAGGTTTCAAGGATCTTCTGTACTACTTTAGTTATTTAACACTAGCTCCAACTTTAATGGGTACTGATTTCTGTTTGATTCGGTTATGTTAAGTGCCAGACCATTTGTGCCATCGGAATGCAACTATATGTCTAATTTGGAGAAAAGAAAACTAAAATAAATAAATCTACAAACTGCTACAATCTTCCAGCAAAATCTAAGGTTATGAAGAAAAAAACATCTGGTCATTCTGCACTAGCAAAGTTGCCCATTAGCTGCACCACTTTGCCAAGGATGTGGGTACAAAGCCAACAGTAAAGTCAAATATCTGTCAGGAAGCATCATTTATGTCCTAGTGAGCGGTATTCACTTTAAAAAAATTAAATTACCAAGTGAAGTGGCATGATTAGACAAGACTCGCAACAGGAGAAAAACTAAGGCTTGAAGCTGAAACCTCCAGTAGAGCTAGATGAGAAAACATCTTTGGAATTGCAAAACTTTAGCATTTGCTTCACCTCCTTTTACATCCACAGATAAAAGCAACATCAACATCACTTCCCATATAACATAAACACGAGGAGAGGTCTCTTTTTTAGCAGATACAGTGGATAAAGAAAACAATATGACTAGGCCCAAACTTGGCATGCCAGTTTTCCTTTAAGCAACAGAATTGGCATTTGAGTATGGTTTTTTTGTCTTTCTTACATGTGAATAGATTTATGCAATATTTTGACAGAAAACCTCAAGTATATTTAAGTCCTCTTTTCCCTTAATTCTCTTGTCTACAAAGCTCATTCCAAGACCTTTCTAGTGTTGTAGTAACACACTATTTTGATGTTACTTCAGTGCAGTTAGGCAGAGTTTTTCTGTTATTTTGAGTTACAGCAGCCATTCTGCAAAGACAGTGACAGTACATGGAGACTGAATGACAAAACTACTCCAGGATTTGTCTCATGATGGGAGCAGCCTCCAGAGAGGAGATGCATGAGCTGATAGACTGGCAGATGAGCAAAGAAGTATCCATTGGGCTCGCAGACCATCTTGGGAAGTCCTGCAGGCTCCTTCCCCTGTGCAGTTACTCTTGCAGTGTCTCCAGAGAACTCACCAGAAGAAAGCAGGCTAAAGTGAGAATTTAGTCAGCGAAAACTTTACTGCATACATTAGAAAACTTTTTTTTTTTTTTTTTTTTTTTTTTTAAGTGGTGAAACAAGGTTTTACTGCTAGGACAAAACACTGTCAACAGCAAGGAAGAAAGAAAAGCCAAAACCAGTTTCCTGCCCTGTCACAGCAACTGAAGGCTTTGGTTTTCCTATTGTTCTGTCTCTGTGCAAAAGTTAAAACTCATCTCCAGAAATACACACTCCTAACTTACCACCTTATCTCGAGGAGCAGCCATATGGTCTGGAGGTGAAAAAGCAGTCTGCACAGTGCATACTGCATTACTATTCAGAGAGATATGTTTTGCTTTGATGACTGGTACAGTCTGCCTGCTCTCCTCTGTCTTTATAATTAAAGCATTATTTTAAACTATATAGAATGAATTCATCCTCTTGTGTCCTCAGTTCCTCCTTATAGATTTTCCCTCTTTCGAATTTAATAAATTTTCCCCTTTTTTTTTGCCTTCACAGCCAAGAACTGAAACAATTCATTTCACAGCAATCCCTTCTCACTGCTTTTCTAATACCCATGCGCATTAAAACCTCATCCATCATTGTTTTCAGAGAGTCAGCTTTTTAATCAGATCTGTATGTACATTGGTTTGAGCATGTGGCAGTTTAATTACCCTCTTGAATATGTGAAACACATCTTTGTCATATCTACTTATATCTGAAGAGAGCCTTCCTATAACACTAATTAAAGAGGGATGATGACAATTTTTCCATCCTCAAATTATGTCCCATCTGTCTAGTCATCCTCGTGTTCACTCTCCGGATTAATTAAGGGTGGGGAAAGGTTGTTTCCCTGGAGTTTTGCCTAATGCAGGATGAAAAGTCTGTTTTAATGAAGAAACACACAGAATTCCTTTCTTCTTGTCCCAGAGTAAAACACATAACAAAGTAGAACAGTCTTTCATTCTGCTGCTGTCTAATCAGCTAGTCATATATTGCATGGCATCAGCAGTCGTGTTTACGCAACTGTTTACTGAAGCTAGCAGCTGGTCTGAAGGGACACAGCACTGTGTGCAAGTCACAGCTAGACACTGTGTCCTGATACCTAAACCCAGAGTTTAAACCAATTTCGTATTAATAATACGATTAAAGGATAGAGTGACATAGTACCAAATGGGTACAGTGTGAAAGCACACCAGTTTTTTAGTCTTTTATCAGCCTGAGAGTATTTTGCTCACAGACATTTTCGTCAGGTATTTGAGACATCTAGGTAAAATACAAAGCCTCTGGTCTTGCTTAGTGAGAAAAGTTTTAGAGAATTTATTCTTATCAATGAGACAGGCTTTGCTTCTACCTAAACCTAGCTGCACATTTTCCGTTCATTTTGAAGCTATTGTACATCCGAGCAGACCTCTCCGATACCTAAACCACTAATTTTCATCTAAATAACAACTGCAAAAGCTTTTAGCACAAAGAAGGATGGAAAGCACTAAGGAGTCTGAACTGTGTGCCACCAGCAAGGAAGGGACATTAGTTGTACCAGAGCTGCCATACCTACATGCAATTGACAGAGCATACATGCCAGCTGTTGTCACGTGCTGAAATGTGAAGAATTAGCCAGGAGAAGCAATGTCAGCAAGGCCTGCGTTTCCCTCGCCCTCATTACACAGGCTGGCTGAGCAAGAGAATCGTTTTGATCCACTCCAACCTTAAAAGATTTTCCACTGCTGCTGGAGTAGTTCTCCAGGCTTTTTCTTCTCCCCTTTTTTTCCACCCCCCCTTCCCTCTGCTGAGACTGATGACAGAGTCCTTCACTCAGAAGAATGTGGTGCCATTGAAGACTTTATTAGCTCAGAGGGTGGTGGTGCTTTTATTATCTTGGTTTTCCTCTGTTTATACAAGGCACTGCAAATATGCTATATGAAATTAATTTATAGAAATGACTGCATAGTATTAATTTAGGGTCATCAGTCACTGACTCTATTCTGATCCTCTAGTTAGGCCAGAAGATTATAATGGCTATAAATTTGCATGAAAAAGAGGCAGCTAACTATTGAAACCATTAAAATATGTTTCTTTGATAGCCATCATATTTCACTGTCATTGTTCATATACACTATAGAAACATGGTTTTCTTTTCAATATTTCTTCGTGCCTAGTGTATATTGTTCTATTTTTTCACATCTCTGGCCTAATACAAAGCTAAACAAGGTGCTTACAAACACTTTACACTTCAGTTTACAGATTATCTGCCACATGCTGATCCATTTTCCAAACTACAAACTCCCCCCTTCCAAAAATACAGACTGCCATATATAAAGATTATTTACTTTTTTTTTCTTACCAGAATGTTGAAACCCATCATTTTAAAGCTTCCCTAGAAAATTTTCTAGGTAAGATAATAAACTCAAACCATGGTAAATCACAGGGGCAGACCGTGGCTAGATATTTCAGCAGTTGCTACAGCAGTAGGTCAAGAAAGCATTCTACATTCTCAAAATTTATTTTGGTGCATTTTTTTAACCTTGAGTTATTAACAGCACTACAAGACCATAATCACCAAGGCACAGAGGTAAAAATATTTCTCCTAGTTTCCAGGTTTTTTTTTACTTTACTTATTTGTCACTATTGTATTCTATTACATTTCTTATTTCTCCCCATTTTCTCCTCAGAGGCCAACAGTCACTGATTCTCCCAAAACCCTATTTAATTTCCTATTTATCTTTGCATGGTCTCTCCATCTCTAACAAACCCTTGAATTGTTTTTCATCTGGATCAAACTGCTCTGGAAAGAAAATAAACTCTTCTTTAAGTGAAATGACAGAGGCTCTCTCACACAGATGCACTAGCTTACTTCTGCATGAAAATCCTAGAAAAAACAAAACAAACCTCCAAACAAAAAAGTCGGTTTCTTACTTCTGTCAGCCAAGGTATACACTCCAAGTACTTCAAATAACTCTTCCAGACATGCTTAAATCTGCTACCTTTTCTATATGCATAATATTTTGTGCCACTAGCACAGTAGCTCTTACTTACAGTTTAACTGCTGTTTTCTCCCACTAAGCTCTGCAAATAATCAGCATCTTGCATTTGAGGGGTTTTTTAGGCTTAAGTTGCACAATTACATTCATTAGGAACCTTTATAGATTCTTAAGGATTTTGCACCTGGCTCACCAAGTAAGAACACATTCTTTAAGACATTAAAAAGTTCTAGCAACAAGGATGCCTGATTTTCAGCAAAAAATTGATATTTGAGTCCTTAGAGAAATATTCTCTCACTAAGTACTCTGAGGAAATAAGCTGATTTAATAATCGATCCTATTTCTAATGTTTTCCATTACTTCCAACCCAATTCTACAACATGAATGTTTGAGTGGCAGGAGGGGAAATCCAAAGAGATACGAAGGTTTTGTTTTTTTTTTTTCTTAGTCCAGTATAATCATGAAGAAAACAGGCCAACAGAGTAGTATGCAATTTCAATCTGTGTGTGAACAGGATCACATTTTTTTTTATTCTCCTTCTCCCATTCCAAAAAAGTCTCAGTATAATGATCAAATGTGATGGTTTTATCCCATCTGTCTGCAAAACAGAAAATCCAGTCTTCTAGAAAACCATGACAGTATTTTATTTACAAAATATGTTAGTGTGTTTCCTATAAGCTCACAATTTTACTACCCATTTCCTCCCCTTCTCTTCCCACTTCCAAGCTGGTTAATTGTTGGTCCTTTTCTCCCTGTTTCTGACACCTTAGAAATTATATTTACAAGTAACATTTACACGATTTTATGTATGAGACAAATAATAGTGAAATCTCAGCTTTCACTTTGAAAGAAATATCAGCATTATACCAATAGCCAATACTGGAAAAGAAATATGAAAAGGAGTGGCTTCACTTGCAAACTATGTTTTAACTAGTCCATCATTATAAGTGTTTCCACGAATTTAATAATAGCACCAATATCCAATATCTGAACTTAATGTAATAAATGAAGGGTGATCACATTACCCAGTTTTAAAAATTGCCTTACATAATGTAATCACTTACTTGCTTTAATTTAATTTCACTTTACATCGTTTAATAAATGAATGCTGATCATTTGACATAATTGAATAAGTAGTTCAGCTCATTCTCTGTACTTCTTAGACCACAAAATAGGCTAGTTTTTGTCATCTTCCAGGATGGTATTGTGAGATTTAAGAGTTGGGTTTCATTTCTCCTCTCAACTTCTTTCTTACTTAGTGTAATTCCACTCTAGAAAAGAACGTAGCTCAGCTCTGCAAGCTGAATTTTTCAAAAGAATTACTTAAAGCTGAGAATCTAAAACCTAGAAATTCTAGTCACTCTTCAGTTTTCTGTGAAGTCAGTGAGTCCAGACAACACAATGACTTTCCCCATCTCCTCTCCAAAGTAAGTAGGGAAATGCTCAGATGTCTCTTTTGAACACAGAAAGAGAGAAAACCACACCTCCTTCTACTTCCTGCATGCTTGCCAAAACCAACGCGACCATGCTCTTGAAATTCCTCTGGAAATACAACACAGCTCTCAGATGACCTTGAGCCTAATGAACATTGAAAGTCTCTGTGCAGCACAACAGAGTCCTGGGACTTTTTGGAGGCATGTAGGCTTTCATGATTTATGAAAATACCTGGAATTCAGTGCAGGACTTCCACAAGTGAGGTCCCAAAGACCACCACGCCAGTACCACCATGCTTTTTAGTGATCAGCTCATGATCCCACAGGAGGCTGTGAGGATGGAAGGATGAAGTTGTCGCAGATTATCAACCTAATGACATTACTCTGTGGTAGATTAAAAGTGTTATGTGTAGGTGCATGTTAGCAAGAAAATCTTGTTTGTCTCTATACCACAGGCTATGTGAAGACTTGAGGTTAGGTGTCACCTAGTATAAGTTGCTTCAGGTCTTCCAGTACCAGAGAAGGTGAAGATCTTCTTACTTTGAGGTGCTGTGTGCAGAAACTCCTTCTTAGCTGTCCTAGAACAGCTTTCCAAGGGGACAGACTTAGTCCAAAGGAACTGTATGGGAATCTCTTCCAAAATAGAAATGTTTGAGAAGAGATGCTGCTTTCCTAGCATCCCTTCCCCAGGTACACAAGTCTTAAACTCACTTTCACTAGCCAGAAACTAGTTATGGTGTGGATATAGTAAATAATAATCTCAGACTCCTTCTCCAGTGGAAGTGTAAGCTCCTGGTACCTGTTAATATGCCCAAATGGCTTTTTAAAGACCACAACAGAGCAAAAAGCCTGGAGGGCTGGCCTAAGTTTTCCATTGTTTAAACTGTTGAGTGAGTTCCTCACTCTTTGAAAGGGATTTTCTCAGACTGTGATTACTTTTTTTTTTTTTTTTTTACCTATAATCCAACAAAGCTTTAAAACTTTTTTCATTAATGTAGATGCAAACCTCATACCTTCACTCACAAAGCTGAATTCTGGTGAATCTTCTTAGTAAGTAACACATAAATCATAGCAAGAAATTAACAGTTTGAAGTCTAATAAAAAGAGGCATACTGACTGCATCTGTTGAATTATCAGAAGAGATATTAGTTGACAAGACTTAAAAGATGAAGAGACAGATGAGGCATTTCCTATATGCAAGTCCCTTGGCCATTTCCAATGGTCTACAGCTATCATTTGAAGCTTCTTTAATTAGAAAGTAACTTTTTTGAAAGAAATCATAACTCTCACATGCAATTACTAGTTTCAGCTTTTTCATCCAATCCAAGTCTATGCAGGGCACAAAAGCACTGAGAACTATATTTCTTACAATTAATCATCTATAGCTACAAGCTGAATAGCGATCTGTTGACTTACTGTTATAGAAGGCTCCATAATAATATCCGTGTACAGTTTCAATGTAAATATGCATACTTATATACATAAATTACATACTGCATATTCAAACATTCTCTCTCTGAAACACATATAGGTGGTTTTGGAAAGCATTTTCTCTAGGACTACATATAGAAGAGTGACAAAAATTGGAATGAATACATGAATGGGTTGATTTAAGGATTTATTATTGCTCCTAGGTTCTCTCCAGAGCTACAGCCTCCTGCTTTCATCTTTCATGCCGTAAGCACAAGATCAGTCTTTCTTTCTCAGATCAGCAGTATAATTTTTCAAAAAACCTTACTGTTCACTTAGCTTTAGCAATAATAGAGGTTTAGCTTCTGTTGACTTGTTTAGCTTGTGCAACCTTCTCCTCCAGCATCGCCACATGGATTTAACTATGGGATCATAGAAACTCTGCGCCAGGCAAGTACAGCCATTTTCTTCAGTTTTAAGGTGTGAAACTGCAAACATGTGTGCTCCTGGATAGCTTTACCTCTGTGACCTTTCCTGACAAAATTAAGTTACTCACATGCAAAGCCGCTTTTAGAGCTGATCCCCTTAGGTATTAAGTACATTAAATATTTAGCTTTTGCTCTACTGGAGAGGATAGATGACATCACTCTTCATTACAAAACAAAATTCTGTAGTATATCAGAGCAACACTGAGGCAATTAAACTCACTGTAGAAACTTTCTGAATTCTTCAGTAAAACTACATGTCTATATGGAAAACCAGGTTATGTTTCCACAGTGATTTACAGTATAGAGCAGGCAATAACAGAATGTTTATCTGCTTGAAGATATAGTTATTTTCTTTTTAAAAAAACGGAAAGGTAAAAGGCAGCCCTCAGGATAAAAACTGATGTCTGACACCTAAAAATATTAACAACAGATGACATGAAATTTTTCATCTTCAGTGCTTCAGACCAACTAAATGTCAACTTGGCAACTCTCTGGCTCTCAGAAATCTGCTCAGAAAAATGTTCCATTGCTTTGAAAGAGCCATTTAGCTCAAGGGACAATCACACACAATGGAATTTCTTTCTGGTGTTTGAAGTAGCAGCTGCCAGATATTGGCAAAGATCTTACTGTTGGTGTTGCTATAAAGGAAATACCCTGTTTAGCAAGAAAAAGGCTTAGCTGTTCCACATAATCTTTTCTAGCCGGTGGAGATCACCCAACTCAATTTCTAAGAAAAAAAAAAAAAAAAAAAAAAAAAAAAAAAACACACAGCATACCACTATAACCTCCTGCTTCATTACACAGGCATAAAACCTTCCTAGACTATGAAAGCCATAATTTCAATTAAAGAGTAACTTAAAGTGATTTAACAATATCTATGGGAGGTAGGCAGGAACTGAGTCTTCAATCAGCTTCTGGTAAAGCCCAGAACTTTCTGCTTCATATTTGTGATACAGAATTTATTTTTAAACTGAAAAGACAATAGACTTGTTGAAGGACAACTCAGAATTCCAGAATCTGAATTATGTTCTGCAGTTAGAGTAAAAACAAGGTACCATTCAAAACGGGGGGTGGGAGAAGACTCCTAGGAAAAAAAAGGAGGAAAGAAGGAAAGACAGAAAAAGACAGACAGAAAGACCAATGGGCACACAGAAAGACAAAGAAGAAACAGTATAATTTCAACACGCTCACCATCTGGAAAGGCAAAGGAGTCAGAAAACGTCAATCAATTTCAAAATGGCCATGTCATAAAGCTGCAGCCAGTGCTCTCTGCCAAGTCTGGTGGTTCAGTCCAAGAGAGGCATGTTGGAAAGAGGTTTTTAAAGGACTGCAATGATGGCTTTTACCTTTCAGCATCAATTTTGCATTTCCAACCATTGTCTGCTAAGAAGAAAGACATCACAGTGAAATCACCAATTAACACATGGAATATAAGGGTTTCAGTGTACTCTGCAAAAGAGTAATCACAGAATGTATTTCCAGCTTTGCACTGGACATCAGTTTCTCCCCTTCAAACCCAAAGCAACACAATTTTCAGAAATGTTAACTGTAGGTCATCTGCTGCCTGCCTATACAGCTGCTCATTTTTACAGATTGTGAAAAACATCTGGAGTTCCTTTCAGATTAAAACATGTAATGTATAGCTTGCAATAGTACCCAAGGATTTATGTATCTTATAACACAGAAATAAACTGCAGTTGCTTAAAAATAACACCATGCTTATTTCAAAAGAAGTTATTCCTGTCCAGAAGTAACTATTCAGAATCAAACTGCACAAGTCAACACAAGCAGAAAGGCGTGATAAGTCTATTCTTTTGTCTAACAACTCTACTAACAACCATTTCTATCTGTAGTAGGTCTGTCTCACGCATCCTCATGCTCTCCCCTTTATTTTTACCAGGTTTAAGAATTGATCTTCCAGAGGTACATCCAGGATGTTGGACGGGGGCGGGGGGGAATTGAATCCTAAAAGTCATTTCTTATAGTTAACTCCCAGATATTTTTTTTTAATTATTGTTTCATATTTGTCTTATAATTTTTGTAGTACAGTAAGAGTAGAGGGAGCCATGCATCACCTGGACTTCTAGCAGACTAGAGAGTAGATAAGGACATCGACGTTAGCAATCCTCCTCTTTAATCAGCTGGAAATTGCTTTTTTCCACTTAGTAGTGAAAAAAATATGGGCATTCCCCTTTTTTTAAGAGATTCTGGCTCAGAACTTGTGAAGGAAGTTGTAAGGGATAAAAATTGATCTGAGAAATGTCCCCCTTCAGAAAGGCAGGTGGTAAAAAGCCACAACATACACTCTACTCTTCCGCCTTTCTTTCTTCAACAAGCTCAATCTCTTCCTGGGCCAGTTGCTGTCACTTCAGTTTCACTGCATTTTTGTAATATCACAGCAATAACTTTTCATCACAAAACATTTATGTGCCAGGGTACAACAAAGCCATGAAAATCCAATTGTGGTGCTTAACTAGACAAATTTTATTCACTGACACATGCATCGCATGTCAAGCAAACTGAAAGAAATATTTCCTTCTGTTATGTTACTCAAAAACACAGCTATTTTCCCTTTTTCTGCTTTGGAACATTCCTCCTTTTTTGAAGAATTCCTCACTCCTAATGGATTAGTTCTTTTCCTTTCTATAAACCAAAGTCTTTAGTTTTTAATGAAACAGCCCTGCAGTATATTTCATGTTTAGTTTCCACATAGTCATTAATAAGCCTGCAAAAGCTGACCTGGTTGTTTTTTTCCCCCCATGAAAATCAGTGTCTGGTGATCTGGGGTCTGAAATTTGTCATGAAGTACCTGACATTTAGTAGAAAACTTAAAGCGATAATGATTTAGCTGGCTATTACTTCAAGTGCTAAGGGAGTTGCTCAGTCCAGTGGTTCTTATGACCCAGGGCATTTCCTTCTTCCCAGACTGGTAGAGCTTAATGTGGTGTACTTGTAGGCCCTGGAGATTCCCTACATACACTTACCAAAGAATGCAGCGGCTGCAGTTCCCATTCACCAGTCAGCAGTGAGGCTGAGAACATTTCCCAAACAGACACATAGGTACAACCACAGACAACCACACACCGCGTAGTCCAACACAGGTAGAGCAGAGCCTTTACCAGCATCTCCCTAAACACCAACATAAACAAGAGTATGGATCACCCATAGGCTGACTTCATCCCTTTCAGCACATGCAGACTAGAGTGAGACCCACAGAAAATGAGTAGAAGGACTTAGTAAGAATAGGACTCACATACCTTGAGAAAAAGAAGCGTATTGCTGTTGTCATTCAAGCATGCACATGACCCCACATAACTTTTCCGAAAAGGAGCATTGACTCATACCTTGTTTTAACACAAAATAAATGAACAGAGATTTAGATTGCACCCTCATGCCACTTCAAAAATTGGCATTTATTTTCACTGAAGAATAAGTTAGTTTTTAAACCAGTGTTTGAAGGAGTAAAAGAAAAAAAAGTGTTAAACTTTATCCAAAGGGCTTCTTTTGGAAATATCAAAGCATTAAATACAAGTTTGATGGTGGAGGAATCTGTTCTTTACTTACTCTTCAAGATTCTGGTACAGTTAAATTTGTTCCAAAAGTTCAGGTCATGACGTCACAATACGCTCCCCTGAGCAAGACATACCTCTGCCTACTGCTTCCCCCACACCCACATACAGTGGTTTCCTGCTTGCCCATGCAAACACGACACTCTGCTCCCTGATTTGACTTCCAGCAATGACATTTCTCAGATACAGAATGCTTATCAAACAAGAACTGGGAGAAAACTGATCTACTATTGCAATATTTAGGAAAAAAAAAAAAAAAATCCAGCAGTGATCAACCAGTTTGATTTACACATAAATATATCCTCAAAAATAAGTTCTCTTCCAGTGTAACTTCAGACTGGTACAAAACCAAGGAAACATGCAGCGGGTTCAACAATATGCTGCCAGTGTCTGCAAGCCTACGAGAAGATAGATGATTCCAGAAATCGGAGGTCGTGGAGAGGCTGATACCTCATGAGGATGCCATTGTTGACACCAGCCAGCAGCTCTAAGATGCTTAGCACAGTACAGCACCAAAACAGGTAAAGCATAACAAAATGCAACCAGTCTTCCAGCTTCTTTAGACAGCCTTCCTGAAAAAGCTGGTCCAGATGGCTTAAGTCACCCCTGCAGTGAGAATACTTCTCCTTACAGCAGCTTTCAGGGACTTGAGCTTTTTCATCTGGGAGATGCCAAGAAGAAGCTGTTGCCTTTAGCCAGTCTGTGTAGTTTTGGACCCCACAACATTGGAGCTTCCTCTGTACCACATCCACAGCCCTGCTGCCAGGACCCTGGGAGTGTATCCCATTGTACTGATAGACAAGGTAACCCATGGTACTTTTCAGCTCAGAAGCCATCCGAACAACATAGAACTGTGCCAAAACTGCCGAAGAAATTTCTAGGCAAAGAAGGACCAAGAGCAAGTACATGAGAGCCCCTTGCTGATAGCGGGAGCTCTTAGCAGAAATAGAGATAGCCAGAACTCCAGTAGGCAGCAAGATAATTGCAGCTGCAACAGCCAGCCAGCCAGGGAGAGACAAGAAAGACTCCTGAAACAAGTATCTGTAGTTCTTGTACATCATGATCACAATAATTCCACCAAAGGCCAGAGCTGCAGCAGCACCCCAGAAGATGAAGCCTAGGAGCCACAGCAGAGATCGAGCAAAGGGCCTGAGCCAGGAGTCTTCATAGATCCACAAAGATGACAATGACAACATCACCACAGCTCTAATTCTCCTCATTCTGCTCACTTCTAGCAACCCAAACTCTCACCACCACCACCACTGTTTAAAAGGCCTCCACCCCACTTATCCAGGTGCAGCAGATGACATCTCCACCCAAAAACAACTTGCAAGGGAGCAACACTGATGAGACTCCCTTGGTACAAAGACTAGGCCCTGCATCAGCTAAGCTAATGCTGGTGCTTGCTCAGTGTAGCCTGCAGAAACCAGGAGGGTATGGGCTAAGTTTGCTGTCAGAGTTAATTTACTTTGCTGTCACTGGAGAGATTTGCATTTGAAGGAGGATAGCTGGAAAAAGGCTGCACCCCTTGTTTTGCTACATTAATGTGTTAAAGAGATAAACACAGAGAAATAGTCAAGGTGGTAGCCAGCAGTGCAAGTTCAGATCACTTAGACTGCCCAAGTGAAAGAGGAAATCCAACTATAAATCCTACAGCAGTAGCCAAGATGCCAACCAATGCACAAGTCAGAGTCATTAACAAAGGAATAGTTTAGGCAGGGCTTTTCAGTCAAGGATCTCCATAGGTAACACTCACCTAGACTCATTATCCTTCCCAGTACGTTTACCACTTATTAGATTTTATGAGGGGCATAATGATGTTAATAATATTTTGCCCTTTTTTTTACTCAGCAAGATTTCTCTGTAGATAGCTTCAATTACTTAAGACACTTGGATGAAAAATTCCTACCATTTCACACTTGTACCCCTCAGTTTGCATCACCAGTGATTTGGCTGAGTGCTGTAATGACTGCATACAAACAACAGTAAGAAATGTATTAACTTTTCCTTGTGTGTAAAGAAACTGAATTACACACCAGCTAAATGACTTCACAACAGTCTCAAAGGGAATTAACAACATTTATCAGCCAGCAGAAGAGCCTTATTACTCAAACATGTGATACAGAAGAGCCAAATAGAATGGGAAACCTGCATAAAACTTGCCGCAGGTGTCAGAAAGGCAGATCCCAACAACAGTGATTCCTGATGAAGTCCCATAACATCTCTTCTGTTTCTAAAGATGCAGAGAAGGGCTAACACAACAGGCATGCAACAGGTATACAGAGAAATGATCCTCATTTTCAGAAACGTGAACATCTGCAGACCCTGTAGAAGATCAGAGTAAGTCAGTGCCCAGATCCCTGGAACCCTGGAAAAGACTCAGCAAAGCTGATGATCCCACATCTGTCAGACGTTTTACAAGGACCTATTGCTGTTATATATGCTATGCACACACAGATGTTGGGCTGATCCCCATCAAAATGTCATTCTATGTGCTGTACAAACATGTCATTAAAGCTAATTATTTTGGAATGAGATAAATTGCTTTTATTATTTTTAATCTTGCCATTAGCAGTAATTAACATGCAGTGATTAGCTTGTTAAATCTTAACCAAGTGCTTCTTTCAAAGCTGTTCTAGGATATGTGTTTTCCTGCAACTCTTCTCTGAAGTCTGTGTCTGCCCTCTCTCCTGTTCAGCTTGCTGCTACCCCCAGCCCTCCAGCTGTGTTGTTTTTTCTGCCATTCGCTTATTCACTTGAATGCTTTTTTTCTCTGATTTCTATGTTCTGCATCAGGGAGAGGGAGAAGGAGGGGAACAGAAAGGATTTCCCCTCACATCTCGCGGGCAAACTACACTGATCTGATGTTTCCACAATGCAGAAGAATAATATCAGGAAAGTGTGAGGAAACATACCAGAAACATATCAGAAAATAGTGTGAGGAGTACAGCTGCTTATTGCTAGTTTGCAAGCTTTGTGAAAAAAACACATGAACCTGCCTCTTTCCTTTCTGTCTTCCCCCATGCTTATAAAGCTTAATGAGATATTAAGAACTGAGTTACAACACTACTTACTTTTAGCTTATTCTGCAGTCTCTGAAATATATTAGAAAGGCTCAAACTGCCTACAGGAAAATTTTACTGCACTCCTTGTTCATTTCAGCCAGGGTAACTGCCATCCCCTCCCTGAATACAGAGATGAGAATTTCAATGGTTATTGAAGCCTAGAGGTTCCTATCTTTCTAAATATTCTCCAAATATTATAATTTCCCATTTACTTAAACCTGACTCTTTGGTCCACTGTAAGGTTTTGGTTTTTTATTTCTTTCATATGGCTGTGGGACAGAGAAAGGGGCAGAGAGAGAGGGGTGAAGTGGCTTTTGTAAGTGGAGGGGTTTGTGCTGCTGCAGGCTCTAACCCTTCCACCAGTGCCTTTGTGCTGGCTTAGCCCTGCACGGAGAACTGTGAGCCAGCCCGCAGGAGCAGGGAGCCATCCACACACAGCCTCCTCCTGAAGTCAGGATTTCAGCATCAGTACAAGCAGACAGGAGAACCTGCACGCTTGTATATCTGCCACGGGAACCAGAAACACCAACACTAAAGGCTGACTGGGAGCCAGTCCCCAGGTAAGAGCTCTCAGTGCCCAGTGCCATGTGGGGGGATGGAGCATACTCAGCACTGTGCAAGAGGAAATTGCTGCAGTGGGGATTAATATTGGCAGGGCTGCCTGAAACCCCTTGCCCACTTTGTGCTAGGCAATGTATACACACTCAGGAAAAGAGAGGTTCTGCTCAAAAGGTTTGCTGTCTGGTAGGACAGGCAAGACACAGAAGGACAAGAAAAACGTAGGCCTGGTCCCTGAAGTACCCAAAAGACCTAATTGGCACCCTCAATAGCACTGTGTTTGTGCTAAGTGATTTTATCTGCATGTGCAGTCAAAAGTTGGAAAAAAGCAGTGAGTGGAAGTATCCATCAAGAGACTGTAGTGTGACAACGAGAGTATAAGTAAGGCACAATAGGAGTGCTTCTCTGTTTTCTCTCCAGTGGTAAACAGCATAACATGATAAATGCCGTCCCTGCTTTCTCTGGAGTTGTTTCAGCTTATGAACTGATGAGTATTGAAATTCAAATGTCGGTGTAACGGATAATACATCTCAGATAAACTACTTTCTGGAGTGTTACTGAAAGTATAATCCTTCAAGTTAATAAAATGCCACTGTGTATTTTTTGTGTTCATTTTTCTAGCAAGCCGTGACTGACGTTGAACGGCTCTGGTGTGCCAGGAAGGTCAAAGAGGTTTGTTCCACATGGGTCCAGGAGTAGGACCGGACAGCCAAGTCAACCTTGTGGTTGTCCAAAAGCAACGTAGGCGGATGACTGGACTCGTTTTAAATGACATGGGCTGTCATACAGATTGATCAGGGAGCATACCTGAAGTCCTGATGAGATTGGCCACGATTCAAATCAAGATGACCAGCTAGTCCATTCAGACTTGTGTGAACAAGAAGAAACCAAGAGATGGCCATGGAATCAGGGCACAGTTAGACAGGCCCACCTTCTAAGTTTAATACAAACGTGCTATAAAATGAGACAAGATTTCAAAGCCAGATCCTCAGCCACTGCATTCATTGTCACAGTGGCACAGGAGGGCCCTAAAGCTGCCTCAGAAGAACAGCTGGCATTTCCCCTGTAACACATACACACATGAAGCTGCTGTAGCTCGACCTTGTAGGTTAAGTTAAAGCTCTCTGGAAAAGGTTTGGCTTGAGAGTTTAGAACATTTCTTTAAAGGTCTTGTTAGATTAAAGCACACTCATAGCATAGGATATGACTTTAAAACTTACTAAAATACAGGGGATTTGATCAACTTAATCTACCCCAGCTTTTACATTAAGCTTCCCCCCCACCTCACCCACAGTCCTGATCCCTTCAGTGGGTGGAAACAGGGTTGGCAGATCCAGAAAAAATGGTAAATAGGTATTGTTGGTATCACTTCTCCCTTCACTGATCCTGACCCTGTCCGCTGGCCCTGGCAGAATATCTTTCCCAAGCTGAAGAGACTTCACACACAATTTTTCCAGTTTCCAAGAAAAGCCCTGGCTACTTGTAAAGTGACAGCAAATAAATAGTAATATTTAGAAAAACAAACAAACAAAAAAACTTTGATTCTTCTCAATCAGATCATTCAGGATATGATGGCTAATCAAAACACCACACAGCAGAAGGACTGGGTGCCAAGCAGAAAGCTATTTTTAAAAAACCTGAAAGTTACTAAGAAGTCTATTGGCTCTTTGGGAATAAAAAACGTTATCTTATGAGACATGTCATAGTACAAGATCACTCTGAAAGCCTAAACGCAAAAAGGATGAAGAAGCCTGGCTGGATCCAGATCCTACAGTCGCTGCGATGCACAACCGGCTGCTGTAGTAACCAAGGTCAGGTGCTGTTGCTTGGCATGAGACTAATGCCTCTCATGGAAAGCTTGAAGCAAGCAGAGGAGATATGATTGCTACCTCCTATTCATGGAGAAAATGTACTCTCCACAAGACCTGATTTACCATTGTGTAGGTGTTTCAACTCAAGCCAGTCAGATGTCTACCCCTGGGTCTGTTGGCCTGACCAAAAGTGGCCTTTTTTGTGATTGAAGAACCACAACAAATGTTTTCAGGTCTTTTATTTAGTTTTGCTTTTAACGCTCCAGGTTTTCATTGGTATTGCAAATATTGAAAATCAAATGTCAAAAGTTGGTGTTTTCATATATTTCACTCTTTCTTTCCTTTTATAAAAGAAACACAAGAAAAAGACTAACACTTGATGTTGTTGTTGTTGTTGTTGTTAAATTTTCTTTTCCCCTCCTGTTTTTGTTTGCCAGTCTGGAATGGTTATAAAATATATTGGGACTGGGATGAATACAGACTATCAAAGAAAAGAAAAAAAAAAAAGCACTTTCTGTATTTCAATCACTTTGGAATTTCAGAAGTTGGACAAGATTTTAAAAAACACAAAAGAAAAAAGAAATTAAAATGAAAAAGAAACTTTTGTTCTTTTGATAGCCTTCATTTTATTGCAGTTGGTGATAAAAACAGGTTGGAAGAAAAGGTACTTTGTAAAAACTTCAAATAATGAAGAAAGGACAGAACACTGTGAAGTGCAAGTCACCTTGACATTTAAAGTATTTTGTGACTTTTTTTTTTCATTGTTTTCAACCATCAGTAGCTACAGTGTTTTTCATGTGAATGCCATGTTCTCAGTTGTGTTTTATACTGTATGCAGGATTTCTGGGCACTTTCTGAAGTTATAAAAAGACTTTTAATATTAAATAGAGGCCCTTTAATCGTTAACTCATGAAAATAACTAACAGATTTCTCTTTAGGGAGGAAGTCAGAAGTGTCTGAATACATTATCTGGAAGTTAGTAAATTGTATAAAGACCTGACAAGAAGCTTACACTTGTCAGAACTTCCCATGAATGAAGTTTCTTCTCTGCTGGGTGTCCTCAGAAAAAGGAATCCCTGTAGGATGTTTTTTCCTCAAAAGAAGGCTTTCGGGCAAAATTGGGCTGAACTCCTGCTGGGCCAGCATTCTCCACAGCATCGCCTGGGAAACCTCAGGCAGGCCATGGCAATGCTGTAGGTGACATGCATGAACTTTCTACTTGTGACCCTTTTGTCGAATCTAGCTGCGCAGCCATAAAGCAGCCATTTAGGAATAAAAATTTTGAAATCTTTGTTTCATATTGATACCATAAAATCTATGTACAGCACCCAGGACAAATCTTTCAAATTAATTTTGTGATAATTCTTAAAATTAGTCAGTCTCAGAGTCCTAAATTACTGAGGTGCTTTTGCAAATCTTGCCTTTGCCTACTCTGTTTCTCAGAGAACATAGGCCTTTTAATGCTCTTTGAGCTCCAAGAACTTCAACCTTAAGTCATCAGGACTTTTTACAATATGGAAACCTGGATCCCATTGCTGATCTTACAGTGTAAATCAAGGCTTAATGTCAGTATGAGAGACCACTTCAGCAGAGATGTATTTGTTCTGATTGTTATGGTTTTCTGTAACTAACAACTCAAAACTAAGCCAAACAGGAGATGTCCAGCATGATCACATGCTAAAAATTCTTGATTAAAGGTTCACTTGAGCACTAATTTAGGAGAAAAAAACCCAAAAAAACATTGTAGCAGTAATGGTGTCATAAGAGTAGGATTACTTCTGAAATATTTGGTCTGGCCAGAGACAGATTCAGCAATTGGATTACTTTGGTGCAAGCAGCTTGTCAGACCTCTTCAGACCTCTAATGGGAGCTCACCCGAAAGAATGAGATTTGTACAGCTTGTGCTTCATGAACTCATCTGCAGAGATGAAGGCTGGCAGGGTGTAGGTTCTTCTAGTGAATAACTGATTCCTTTTTCAGCTCATTGACTGGGGAAAAAAAAATCAATGAAAACATTCATTTTGGGTTAATCTGACAAATGATTAAAAGTTCAGCTTTTCCACCAAGAAAGATATTAGCAAAGTATGTTGTCAGCCTACAAGGCAGCTGAAAATTTAGCCAAGTGGAAGTAAAAGGACTACTTGACAGAGTCCTTTTCTCTTTTTACAGGCATAGTACTAAGTTTATCTATATCAAATGTGATGTTCAACTCATATCAGGTTTTATAGTGACTATAGTAGAGAATTTATTTTTATTATCTTTCCTAAGCCATGATAGGAGCATATAAAATGTCAGCTTTGTCAGAATTAGTCTTACAGCATATTTCAAAGAAGTGGAACCAATTTTAATAGGATTTTTATGCATTTCCATTCAGATGCAATGCAGCTTTTTAGAGGAAAAAAAAAAAAAAGTAATCAAAACCAAAGATTTTTGCAATTTATTTCTGTCCTCTTTTTCTATTTTCAATCTCTCCACCAAACAATTGCCTTCGAGAGGTATTTTGCTTTTAAATATAGATACTGCCACTGACATGGAAGGGTCTATTGGGTTTAAACTCATAGAGGCATCTAAATGTAAAACAAAAAGCAAACAAATGAAAGTGTATTTGAACACAGAATGTAACAACACATTTAAGGGAGAAAACATGAATGCATTCCACTACCAGTAAAGGTGTCTCTGCTAACTTCCATACCCAATGACAAGTAGCACAACTTGCCTTTGCCTTGGTAGGAGTCACTTTCTTGTATTTCAGAGTTTAATGTAGTCATCACAACTCAATTTTCAAGCCCAACTGCTGGGCATCAGAGGCCTTTTCAGAAACCTCAGTGAGGTGCCCCTAATGTTGAAGTCCAGCTAGGACTACCAGAAATATCCCAGCACTCCAGAAGCATTTTACTTTCTCCCACAGCACCTTGACAGGTGAGGTTATTATAACCTAAGTGCATTCTTCAGCACCTTCCAACAGAACTGGGCTCTGGGACACCCACAGCGTGAGAAAGCCCAGGAGAGACTATGAGAAGTAGATGACCTAGGAGATGCTGGCTTCTTGCCCACAGCACAGTTTGGGATACCTTTTGCTCAGTACAGATTATGGTCCTGACTGAGTGCTGGCTCCAGCATGAGGATCCATGCCAATATACACTGAAGCATGAGTATTCCCATTTTCAGCAGTGAGATAAAAATCAGAGACTCAATGTGGAGCTGAGGGATCAGCAGGGAGACAAGGATTTGGAGGACAAACAAAGTGAGTAGTTTTACACAAATGCCATTAAATGTTGCTACCAGTGAAACACAGCGATGAAGAGTGCAATTGCTGAATCAGGATAAACCCTACCAAAAATGCTCAAAAGACAAAAAGCATTAATGCATATTTTCTTCTTTAATCTACTTCCAAAATTTGTTTGGGGGCTGTCTGTAACAAAAAACTAATTTCTGTTTTCCTGGTTGGCACTGTGAGAACAACCACTCAGGACCAAATGAAAAACAGCTCCATAATCTCAGAGGTAATTGTGGTCTTGCTTTTGCAGAGAACAAAATGACAGATTTTTCAGGGCTACCATGTGTCTTCATCCAAAACAGAGCAACTAGGTTTCACCTAAGCTCTCATTCCCCACCACCACCCACTCACCGAACTCAGTGCAATGCAGTGCCCATCTGAATAATCAGGCAAGGAGGGGGACCCATATTTCATGCTGATAGGGGGGTAACCTTGCAACTGCCTATACACATTTCTCCTCTCTCAATATTTGTTCATGGATGGTGTATCGGAGAAGTCTTGGAGTGGTACAGGCATAAGAAGCAATAGAAATAGAAATAGAAATCCATTAGTTTGAGGAATTAAATAGCCACTTTGGATAGTTGGTCAGGCAAAATAGATAGTTAGGCAAAATATATAGTTAGGCAAAAAATCTTTCTCATGGATTCCCATAGTGCAAATTTCAGCATTAATATGAAAATTGAGACAGAGAATCTTCCACAGGTGTCTGCTCTGGTCTGAAATCCTGAATGCGTGGGCCAGGGCATTCAAAATGAGGTGGCCACTGCAATTTTACATCTCTGGAAGCCAGGTGGGCCTCCCTACAATGCAGATGATTGGGAAGTTGCTCCCTGTTTAACAGCAGTCCCCAGAGGCACGGAGGGAGGCAGGACATCTGCAGCAGGGCAAACACCCTGCCCATGCCATCCGAGCTACACCGATGGTGGAGGTGACCAGGGCAGCTTCAATTTCTCCATGTGTCACACTGACATATTTCTCCAGCACTACATTCACTTTAGAAACAAATTTATATTTACAGGTCTGTCACCAAGCGGAATACATAAGAAAGCTATTGCAAACACCTGATAAGAGCTTCAGTTTCAAGAAAACATGGGATTCAAAGGGAGTGGAGCTGACTGACAAGCAGCTTCTGCAGCCAAAGAATTTCTGCAATGTGGAGGAGGGAAGGGGTGACAGTTCAGACCATGGGCCTTCCTAGATTTGCTTTAGCACAGATTGTGCTCTCAGTGTCTTCTCTTTCCCCATGCACAGACAAAAGCTGTGCAAAATGCCAGGAGGAAGATGACACACTGTGAGGGAAATGGGAACTGAATTCCTTCATGTCCAGTGCAGCCCTAACAAGAACAAACCCCTTCCCATTCAAATATTCAAGGTTTTCTCTGCTCCAGCTGTTTGCATGGGTTTTGCCAACTGGCAGCCCCATTCATTTTAACATAAAAACATAACATTGCTCAACTTGTCTTTATCAACAAGTGCCACTTTGACAAATGCTTTTGATAAACCTTAAAAATAATGAAAAATCACTCTGGAATGATGACAGAGTCCATCGCCCTGACCAGCACAGTAACAAACATTGCTGAAAGCCACAGTGTTTCGTTACATTTATAAACCTTGGAAAAAATGTAAATCCTGCTAAACACACACATTTTCTATGTTTGTATTGATTCCCTTTAGCTAATTAACCTGTTTGATTTTTAATAAATACTTACACAGCTTCCCAGGCAGCAGTGCATCCTGTTTAATTAAAAATATTTTCAGTATTGCACAAGTCAGTTTCCACAACAGTAGCAATTGTGTGTTTAAAGTCATTGTGTTTCAATATTCTTCTTTAATGGAGTAATGCTGAAGTGTTTGCTAGTGGCTAGTAGTTAAACTGTTTATAAAAGTATACTGTTCTTACAAACAAGTAGACCTCAGATATTGTGATGCGTGCCTTTGTTTCACAGTGCTCCTCCGGACAAATTTGCGGGTAGCAGTAAAGAATAGAACTCAATTGAACAAAACATTCAGCTGCCACAGTGATGAAAGCAGCAGGAACAGAAGGTAATAAAATGTGCTTTGATAAAAGAAAAAGCCTGCACCCAGAAAAAAACACGAACAAGCACCTGAAGACACAGAGATAACCAAGCAGCCAAAACTAGCCTGTAAAAGCAGACTTACTCTTTTTTTCAGTCACGTCCTCATACTGACAAGGGCTTCTGGGAAGGCAGATTGCAGAAAAAGATGCAGGTTAGAAGTTAAAGTAGACTGAAATCCTACCAGAGATTTTAGAGTCAGCAGAGAAGGCTCCATGCTAAGATCCTTAGTCCCACGGAAGAACTTCTGTATGAAAAATAAAATTTGAAAACCATCAGTTAATAAACATAATGAATATAAAGAATTTTCCTATCCTGGCAAGTAAATATTTTCATGAGTTTAAACTGGGTCTAGAAATCACAACCTGGATTTGCCAGATTTCAGAACAAAAAATCAAAATGCTTTTTTGTATCTTTTTTTTGCCAGAATTTTTTAAACATTTCAGGGAAATTCCAGAGATATCTAAAAAGTTTATTTTGAACTTATTTTACTCATAGACTTTCATTTAGGAATGACCTTCAATTTCAAAGGTATTTTTTTAAAGTGCTTTATGTATCATTTTGTAATTTAGAATAACATGTTTAAAGGACTGGAACAGTTTCCTGCGACAGTGTCTCCCTGGAGGATTTCAACCTATCAACCAAGATAGGTTAAATTTTTTTTTCCTGAACCAAAATGAAATCAGATTTTCCAAAAATCAGAAAGGACAGTACATTGTTACTGAAAAAAGACATTAAAATCTCCATAATTTTAAGGGGGGGGAAGGAGATTTCTATGCATATTTCCCTCTTCTGACAGATCTCATCCTGCCTCAACTTCTGCAAAACCTCCTACACACTTTAAGAATGGAGAGGCTGGTTCCAGCACTTGGCTGTATTGCTTTTATTTTCAAGGGAAATGCACCTGAAAGCTTTGAATGCTCTGTGATCTCTCTGTAGACAGAAATATGTATCTTAAACAGATGTGTACAAACAAATTCATAACCCTTCCCTGCAGACTATGTGTGTGAAAGAACTAGCTGTTACCTACATTAGTGAGTTAGAATTTACTTTTCATGCCCATCCTGCTGTGCGAAGCAGTATAAAAGGAGGTGTCTTCCTAGTGATCTTCTATGTAAGAAAGAGCAAACCCTAAAAAAACCCTCATTTATCAGTTCAGTTGACTGCAGAACTCCACCATAAAGCCTGAGGAAAAGGGGAAAGACAACTTTCCAGAGCTCTGCTATACAGTACAAAAGAGCTGCTTCTAAGCTTGGTTATAAAGAAAGTGAAGTATCAAGAATCATTTAATTTCTGGAGTTGGAACAATATAAAATCCTATAACATGAAAATAAGACCTAGCCTGCACATGTTTATTAAATCACCTCACATCAGATAAATTTAAACTGCCTAATTTTAATATATATGTATTGCCATATTAGATACTAAACTACCAAATGACCCACACTGAGAGCTGGAAAAAGCATGAAAGAGGTTAAAATTCTGAACAATATTAAACCATTAGTTTATCAGCAGGGATGTAAGAAATGAATATTCATGTAGTAGATAATATTTTTGTGAATAGATTAACAGGTGGAGATAGGTGCTCGCTTTCATATTTAATTTTCACTCCTTCTCAAATGAAAGAATAAACTCATATCTGTGCAGACTGTTTAGACTGCATTTTACTTGAATTTGAATAGCTGCAAATATTGACATCTTTAGTAAGGTTTGCTCTGTAAAATGAGTGGTTGGAAATTAAAGGAACCACTAATTTGAAATTTAGCCATTTTAAAAATATATAAATTATAAGTCATTCTGGCCAGTACATTAGCTTAGCTTGCATGCTGTTTGGCTAGGAATCATCTTTTGGGGTTTTTTTTCTACTTTGCTCTCTCTTACTTGTAGATCACCAAGCACACAATAAAACCAGCAAAATATCAGTAATACCAATAAAAATAACAATATGTAATCAGGTAACAACAGGTAATCCAGAGTATCTGGCCTTAGCAGTCTTCCTAAATTTGCAGTTACCTTTTCTAGATTTTTTTTAAATTATTTTTGGATGACAGATAAAAGAGAAGCTGTGTATAAAGGAAATAGGAAATGATAGCACATATACTCTAACACACTGTTATCAAAGTGAGAGAAAGAGAAAAAGAAAGGAAGTTTTATTGTTCTAAGCTCTTAAATGTGTAGTAAATGCATCAGGACCTGGCACATAATAAACCAAATAATTTTAAACAGAGAGTGACTGGTTTTCAGTTAAAGATATTTTTAAACATGTACATAACTCTTTAGATAATTAATCGCAGGGAAGTACTGGCATAAGACAATCAGCTGATCAAGAAGAAGGTGTAAATAAGAGTCAAATACCTCACTCCTTGTAATGTTTTGCAGGCTAATATGAAACAGGAAAGTGGGATGGATCTCAGTAACCCAAACAAGAAAATGGAGTCTGAAGTAATGCAAGCACATATTAAGGGAAGATCATCTGCAAAATTCGAGTACAAGTGCAAAACTTTAGGAATGACAAACTACAAGCAAGGCCCCTTGCTGACATTTGAGCTGTGCTGAGATTTTCATAAATAGTAATGATAAGAACTAGGTCACTCTATTGATGATGTCATGTAGATTAAGGCAGGCAACCAAAAGAAGACTGATCTCTTACCGCCTTTGGCATTATTCCCCCTCCAAAGTTTATCTCTACGCCTCTCAGACTATATTTTCATGCTGGGTATTTCTTGTCAAATTTCAAGGCATTGTGCTCAATGAGGTTTTAGCTCACTCAACTTCTCAGGTGAATATTACAGTCCTGGTCATCAGGTATGTGTCTGCACCAATGATCTGATTCCCTTTCAAAGGAAACCTAAATATGGGAGTAGCAATGTCTCTTCTGTCTTCATCAGTCAGCTGTTTGGTTTGGATGACTGGGTTAATGACTGCAGAGAGCATCAGCAAAGACACAATCACTTGGGATTTTTGTTCTGCTGTGATAAAAGTGAGCAAATACTGCCATGTAACTAAATACAAGTAACCAGAGTTTTTTCAAGGAGCTAACTTCCTTTGCATGCCAGTCTTCACACCAAACACTGGTTACTGTGTGCAGGATTTAGGCTGAGTTGTGTCCCCTTCATCCATAGGTAACTTTTTGTAAACGCATTGAAATTTGTCTGGGAAGTGCCGGCAGCTGTAATAAAAGAAAGACATAGTTGTTGAATATTTGTAGGTAAGTCCTGTCATAAGAAAAGGCCACTTTCAGAAGAGACCCTATCCTAAATTACACTTGGTCATCACTTTTAAGAGGATGTGGTAGTTTCATATTTTGTGAACTAGAATTTCTTTAAAATATGCCATCATGTTTCCTCCTGATTAGATTTCTGTCTTTCTGGATATTGCAACGTCTAGTGGTCTTTTTCTAGAAAAGCCACTCATACATATAAGATGAAAGCCAGCTACCTACATCTTCCTGTCTTCTTCTGTTAGTTTCATACCCTGCACCAATACAGAGCCAAAGATCCTCGTTCTCACTCTTTTCTGTATGTTTTCTACAGAGTTTTTTGGGATTCTCAATTCATTCTCACTAGGAATGCTGCATTGCCTTCACCGGCCACCCCTGGCTTTTGAAGGCAGATGAGAGAAGTGTTATTTCCTGTAGAGTTTGTGCTTCGCTCTTCTAACTGCATCACAAGAAGATTTGAAGACATTATTATCCATAACTGCTGTAGGAAAGCATTGGTATCCTGCAAGCAAGAGGCAAATTTTACTTCAAGAGTTTGACACTAAAGCTTTCTGAGTTACCACCGCCACATTTACCCTGCCCACAGATCTCACAGACCCCCTCGAGTTTCCTCTGGGAGAACTGGGTCTGTCACTCACCTCTCACCATGTTCCTCCACAAGAAGAAACAGCCAATACTCTTCTGTCACAAAGGTCGTCTCTCCAAATGAAATCCAAGATAAAGGACTTAGAAAATCTCAGGAGAAGTGGCACTAGGATTTGAACAAGCTATAAAATCAGGTTGCTTTGAGTAATGAAAGCATTTTAAAGACTAGGCTCAACCACCTGTAAATCTGAGATTATTTTTACCTTTCAGGTTAGAGTCTTTCACGAGAAGCAAATTGACAAAGCACAGGATAATGTATGATGAAAAATTAGGTATAACACTGAGACCAGCAGGGACATATCAGAGATGCAAACAGAAATCACAGTGCTAAAATGGGGAATCATTTAACTCTCCTCTTCTGTATGTCCGTGCTCAGTTACTGCTCCTAAGTCCTTCACCTTTTCCTCAAGCCATTCAAGCAACCGTACTTTGCCTTCACTGCCTCTAACCAGCTTCCTGCACACTTGATGGGCTGGTCAATGAGGGCACCAGAGCACAGCTCTTGAAGCAATAGCCCAAGCTCTGCACCCCCCTCAGACCGCCCATCTATCTGGGTGCTGCCTCCAGTAGACGACCAAATGAAACCACCAGTGCTTCCAACCCCAGACCTGGCAAGCCTAGCTTTATTTAATTATGTAAGTGAAGTTAAATTTCCCACTGAAGAGGGAAGAGAGATCTCCAGCTTTATCTCATGAAGGGAGAAACTGAGACAGATCCAGTCTCTGTATCTGAGCTCATTCCCAACTTCATGTCTCCAGCTTCCACCCACAACCACCCTTCAGTCCTGCAGCCCTTGCATGAGAACATCCCCAGAAGTATTCTGAACAATAATTAGCTATGCACTGTACTGAATTTTCTCTAATGACAATGTACTGACCAGCTGGGTTGTGCTGTTATTCTCAGGTTTATAATAAATATATATAAATTAATGGCAATTTCACATAATATAAAGCAGAATAATGCTTTATATGATGTAACTGCCACGTAGCTAGGCTGTACTAGCCATTAAGTCTGATCAGACATGACTTTTATTTTCTTCCTATTGCTCAGTCCTCACAGGTAACCCGAGATACAACATGCAAATATTAATTAAGGGACATATATTTGCCCAGGAGCTGCAGCAGAGTCCTCTGAAGCAGCAGCATTTACAAGTGGACCTTGAGAAATATTTCAACCACAGCACAATAAATTGACCAGCTTTATTTACGACACCTTTTATTCATTCATTACCTCCTCAAGAAGATATTAAGCAATGGATCTTTAATGCAAACAAGGCCACAAATTCTTACTGTAAGCTAGGCAGAGAGCAGTGTACACAGCTGAGACAGTGAATCTGCAGCCAACAGAGAGTCACTTGTCATTACTGGAGGAGTTTGGCAATGAAAAACAGAGTTTAAGTCCTTTTTTCCTACTTCTGTCAGACTGGTGTGTGACAGTGTGACACACCAGAACATCTCGTAATACCAAAAGCACATGCTGGTGCATTTCGTGTACAACCCATGCAGAATGATTTGTTACCATTGCATGCTTCATGCATTTGTGTTCAAAATACTGTCATAATTTCTGTAAGGGACAGCACTACTTTGAGTCCTACAAGGAACTTAATAATCTCCTCAAAAATTGATCTGTTGCTTGCAAAATTAAACTGTGATCACTAGATATCAGCAAACTGGATAAATGATATATAGAAATGTCAAAATTTACCTATTTAAGAGGTATTTGTTAGAATCCTAGATTCAGTTGTGATGCATCAAAGTGCTTTTGCACCTTTGCAAGCCTTTTGGAGAATTTTGCTTACATTGTGAAATGTGCCTCAGATTGCTTGGGGAAAACATTAGAATTGAAGAGTTTTCAAGATTATTTTGACCTGAAATTTATTTAAGCATTGCTAGGTCTGCTTATATGCTATGTGACAGACAAACCATAGAATGAAGTTCTCTGATTTCATCTATCTACAACCTTCAATGGAAACACAGCTTCTTTTACTCACAAAATGACAAAAGCATTACAAACACAGACCTTAAGCAGATGTGGTTAGTCACAATTTAATGTGATTGATACTTAGAGGACATTGATTCGTTTGAGTATCTTGTACTTCTGTCGAGGCATGACATGATTTCTCCCTTTAACTGCCTGAAATTTTTCAGTTGAAAGCTTTGGTGAAACTTCATATTTTATATCAAAAAACACCCCAGATTTTCTCTCTGAAAAAAGCCTGATGGAGGTGTGCTTACCACGCTGCTCACTGATGTTGGTATCAAATGATAAATAAAGCCTGTACGACAAATGGCAGAGCTATTCACATTCATTTGCCTTCTGCTGGGAGCATCTGCCTGAATCTGAGTTTTCAAATTAATGTGTTATTGTTTGTACATCATTTGTCATGGATGTCACCTTGCAAAACAGAATAGTGATTCCTAGACAAAAGCAGATGTACTGTATTTCATATTTAACCATACTTACATACACCAAAGTGTACTTATGTAATATTAATGCACTTTTAATATAAAAATAAGCTACCCCTCCTTTCCAGAAATTGTGCATAGGTTTTAAAAAACCTTTTTTGGAGGAAAAACAATATTCTTCCATAAAGTGGGATTTCTCTACCATTTTGTTTTCTGGTTTTATTTTCTTTTCTGGTTTTATTTTCTTAAGATCCTTTTACCCCTTCACAAAAGGAGATTCAGTGTGTGAATTCACTGTGCAGATTAACCTTATACAATGAAAATTTACACTGAACCAACAACTATTTCCTCACAATTGAAGCAAGTGCTGGGCTAGAAGTGTACTCCACAAATCAAGATTCAGTTCACATTAACAATGTAGAATGATGCCTAAGAAATATGATATAGCCACTTAAGTTACTTGCCCCGTATGTTAAAAGACAGCCTCAAGCAGCCACTTAAAGTTACTAGCCTGACAGCCAAGTCGATTCTTAGGATTTTCTTGGCAGCTAATCAAAGCCAGTGGGGAAGTGAAATAGGTGAAGGACTGGACACTGTGGAAAGGGCAGAACGGAGAGGAAGAGATTGAAGAGGACTTGCTTCTTATTAACCCAGGCAGGTTACAGTCTCATTCCTCACTCCGATCACACCGCCATTGTGCTTTCCTAAATAATGAGGAGAAATTAGGATGATTATGCTCCAGTAATTCCTTGATGAAGCAATTCCACTCCTGAAATGAAAAAGCAACAAGGAAAATTGAGAAAATCAAATTCCTCTTATTTTGTTTGTTTGTCTTTGTTCCTCCCTATTTTTCATTCTTGCAAAGTTCAATAAAAGCATAGAGCAGGGATTCATGGGTTGCAAAACCTGAAAGGAACATTGAAATTGGGTAATCTTACCCCAGACCTTGCAGTGGGAGACATGTCTTTGCAAAGAAAGGGGACACCAAATGTAATCAGAGACTTCCCAGCCTCACTTGCCTCGCTGATAGTGGTACCAAACTGCACAGTTTCGCGGATCTAATCTAATCTGCCCCCACTGTACAATACACAGTGCAGAAACACAGGAAGGGGCCATCCACAAAGTAGAAGAGGAGTTGTGATGGTCCAGTTTTTAAATACAGAATCTTTAGTTTTTAAAAACAGAGTCTCACGTGCTCAGTATTGCATACAATGGGAATGGGAGCACCTTAATTGTTGTTTTAATCCTATGTACCTAGAGCCAATCCCTTCAAAAAGTATTCCTGGAGGTCTACATCAAAGTTGTAGACCAAACTTGCATACACCCAGGGCAGAGGCACTCCCACACCCCACCCTTGGTGAGCACTTCAGGGGACCCACACAACTTGGGAGGAGAGGTTTGTGACACCCAGGGCCTGTACAGGGATGGGGTATGGGTCCATCTGTGTGCACGTACAACTGTGCGTGGGTGGCTTTAGACCTTCTTGGGATTTACTATGGAAGGGTATTTACAAGTCTGTAGGTGTTTCCTAATGTTTTATAAGTGTTTATTATTGTAGTTAAACTGTTGCGCTTCTGATATTGAGCCTGAATGTACAGTTCACTGAGATGCTGGTTAATTATGTCCCATTGATACATCAGTAAATCAGTTCGCATTTTGAACTTAGCATTTCTTTCCCTGTGATACTCCAGTGTCATTATGTTCTTTTACCACACAGGAAGGTCTCATTATTTGCCAGTATGAACACTCAGAATTTCTGATATCCACGCCTTTGTCATCTTAGTGTATGAAAAATAACTGAAATAAAAACCAGAAGTGTGTATATACTAATTTACAAATAACATTTCTAGATGTTATTCATGTAAATAATCCCCTAATCATTAGCAAAGGGATGTTAATCTGAACAGATCAAAGAGCAGGTCATTGCAAATCTGCTCTCATGAGCTCTCAAGCCAACTGTATATTGGTAGGTGAGCAATCTAGGGTTTGGGGTTTTTTTTCCCCAACTAATATTGTTGAATATTGATTACATAAAAATGAGCAAAAATAACGCTGCATTGTTTTTATAGATTCATAATTACTTTTTCAGGACAAAAAGTAGTCCACCTCCAAATCAGGCAAGGACAGCAGTGTTTTAATTCTCTTCCCTGAACTTCTACACAGAGGGAACACCCTTTTCATAGTGGTTTATGTGTTGATAAGGTTCCTGCATGTGAGGTAGATGAGTTTATCCCTAGAGTGGCAAGTACTTCGGCAAGATACTTCAAGTCTGTCATCTGTTATTGCAACTCTGTTATTAAAAAGAAGGGCCTTTTTAGTGGTCTCCTGGGCTTAGATTGTTATGGTTTTGGAACCTGTGAACACTTCTTGCTACATGTGCATACAGTATTTAACACACTAGGGACCCTAAAGATTGCCTATTACCTAAAAATTGGTTCTAAACAATTCACTCCAGTAATTCTCCCTGTTTCTCATGTGAAAAATATGGGATCAAAGACAAAGCAGATGTTCCAAGGCTCCTCCGTTAGCCATGCATCGACAAAAAAGACCTGCTGTGTTTCACAGGCAACAGTGATCTCTGACCTAGCTTGAACAACAAGTATTTGTGACAAGCCACAGCATCACAGGAACTCACAGAGAAGAAAAACTGCTGCTCCTGTGTGACTTCAGTATCCAAGTCATTACAGTTTCTCTTTTCATCAGTGCTTAGGAGCTTATATTCATTCTGGAACTACTATTTTTGAGCTCCATTTCCAGACATCCACTATTGCCATATATCTGGCAAACTTCGTTTACCACTGTTTCCAGTCCTTCTGCTGCTGGGGCTTGCACAGTTGGACTCAACACGCACCTCTCTAGACACGTATAAAAGCTCACAAAAACCTGTGAAGGAAAGACCTAAGAAAAGTGAAATAAAAAGTGAAAGGGAATTCAGAAGGCCAAGAAGGAAATGAAAGTGACATCACAAAGGCAACCTTGTCACCTGAATCTAGAGCCCATGGGCAGTGGGACAACTTCAACTGGTATACCAGCCTGGGATTTACTGCCTGGCAAAGCAGCAGTTGGGTCAGAAGTAAAATTTAAACAAGTAAACCTGAAAGTAATACAGAAACACATAAAGATGAGCTGTGAAAATTTGGTGAACTTTCTCCAAGTTTACTTTGTTTCAGAATTTTCTGACAGTAAGAAACTGCTGATTTCTAAACCTTCTGGCATTTTGTAAAATAGACAAAGATGGAGTGAGCAGTGGAAAAAGCAGAGGGATAGCTGTGTTACAATCCTTGCTGATTTTGTTTTCAACCAGCAGCTTTTGAGAAGATTCCAGGTAGCGTATACAATACCCATTTTCTAGGAAAGGTTATCATATCCTTCTAAGCACTGTACTGATCGCCATCATAAAGGAAATAAAATCAACTCATCCAAAGCCTTCTGGCTAGTGTCTGACCTCCTCTTCATCATTTTTACACCAGCCTGGCCTTCACTGCACCCTCACTGGTTTCAGTGGGATCACAGTAGAGTAACCAGGAAGGAGATGCAGAAATGAGTGGGAGGGGATGTCTGCTTTGAGACCGATGGGAGCCGAAGCAGACACGATTAGCTTGTAGATAATGCAAACTATTCTGATTTATTCTCTGGAATTTAGGATAATAAAAGGCAAAGGAAATTATTTTCTCTTAATTATTTAGTCACACTCTGTGGTGGGTTGTTGCAGTTGAACTCAATAACCTCCTGCCATGAAAACTGTCAATCACAGCTGCAGCTGGTACTGAAGAGCTTAGTTCATTTATGTCTGCATCCACTGCCCCAGCTCAAGAGTCTGGGTTACGGTGCACAGACTTTCTCAAGAGATATAACTGGTCTAAGGGGGAAGATGCATTATTACTTCCAATTCTCTGGGTTTTTTTCAATTTGAATTCTTATGTTTAGCTAAATGAAATTTCTTCTAAGAATAAGCCTCAGTCAAAATGTATTCGTCAATGCAACTTTCCTCACAGAAACCAAATATTAAAATCTTTTTATAAAATCACCTAATCAACTGGAAATGGTGATATATATTTACTTTATAAGATTTTGGATGGATACAACTATAAAATGTTGCATTTATACTAACTCAGCTAAAACCTAAGTTACGTAATCTTACTCTGACAGATGCAACCAAGTCATTAAGAGTAGAAAAATATGTATAGATTGATCTGTAGCAAGCAGAAAGTACTGGATGACTGATTTTGCTTGATGAACTTACACAGACAACACTTGCAAAAGGGTTCCACACCAAAAAATTTTATATCAGGGTTCTTCGCCATTGCAATGCAAACAGTGTAACTAAGCCCCACTCCTGCCCAAGGTTTCCCACGTGTTAAAACACTCAGTGAATATGAAGTATAGGATGTTTCTGGAGCATACGGATGTGCTTTGCGGGTGCGTTTCAGCTGAAGTGCTTCCATGCAGTGAGTCTAACTCTTCCAAGAAGTATCAGATATACCATGTGTGAAGGAAATGGCTGATCTGAGCACACATTGTGGAGACATTGTCAGACTTCCGGATGGACAGTCACACAGTGAGAGACAAGGCAAAGAAATAATGCAGAGGGATTTCTGCGGGGTTTCAGACTGCTAGAAATCTCTCACCCAGACATGTGGTAGCACTAATGGCTGCTAATATTTTCTAAGGCTGAAGCTAGTGTCTGTTGCCAGAAGTTCTAACTTCTAGTCCTGGATCTTGTCCCTAGGGCATACAGGCTTTTCCATAAAGCCCTTTCAGTTTCACTCTGGTTCAGGACTGGTTTCACTACATATTTCATTGTAGCGAGCAAGAAGAAAGCTCTAGGACTATGGGCTCCCACGGCTCACCAACCAATCTTTGGTGGTAAAAGTGGCTACGATTGCCTTCAGATGAACAACTCTGACACAAAGAAAAAAGTCACACACTTTTCTTCTGATTCAGTGAACTGCTGGTTATTTTGAACATGACTGAATAGCTTGAACAAGCTGGAGGAAAGAGCTATCTCAGTCCTGCAAGTCTTCTCTCCTTCATCAAACCTGGGCATGAGGGCATGCTCCAGATGGAGAGAGACAAGCTTGAATCTTGTCCAGCAACAAAGAAAATTTACCCAGCTCTCACTCAGCCCAGATGAGAGCCCCAGGGAGGAAACCCATGTCTGACGTTGCCATCACCACAGCTTGAAAGATGGTTGCAGTTCTTGCCTTTTGAGCAGAGCACTGAGAGTTGAGCCCAGATGCACTTTCAGAGCCTACTGGCTGGTGCTTTCATTGCACAGTGCAACACTCAAATCCCCAGGTGTGCTCTCTTTTAAAGGCCAGAGATTTGCAGCAATTTGTTTCACTTCCCCTGGGGATGTTTCTTTTACTGAGTGGCAAAGGCAGTTTTCAACACTGCGTTCCCCTGGGGCTGCCATCCAAGTTCCCACTCCTGTCTCTTTCTTCGTTCATACATATCATCCAAAAAGTCAGCGTCCTCCAGTGGCTCCCAGTCTGATGCTTCATTTCTTCCTGTAGACAGAGTAGCTATTTTTAATTTTTGCATAATGATCGGCTTATTCAGGAGTTTCATCCTTACTTCATATTTGTTACTGTCTGACCCCTTTAGGGTCTGCCATTCTTCCTTTGAATTCCTGCTGAATTATACATTTAAATCCCTTCACTTGTTCTTATAATATGTCCTTTTCCTTTCTACTGACCACTTTTTTCTGTGTCATGCTGCTCCTCCAAAATGTGTTTCTGGACTGCTAAGTGACTTTACTTTTCTAATGACTAGGCCAGTTTTAACGTCCTTTCTTAATCTGCTGTTTTGTGATTGCAGTCACTGTTTTTTCTGATGTTCAGTGCAATCAGTACAAAATATTTCAGCAGCTTCCCACAATAATCTCAATAATAAGGGACATCCATCCTTAGATTTCTCTTCATAACACCTACAATAATCTGAGAACGTAAATAATATATTACCCATTGCACTGTGAACAGGAGTGGTGCTCTTCTTCCACAGGGAAGTGACTAAATCCCAATTTGTTTCCTACAGTATAACCACTTACGTTTTTAACAATCCCGTTTTCTTTCTTCCCTTTATCCAGCCTGTTTCCCTTTTAAACATTGTACATAATAACATTCACCACCAGTCACATAAGTTGCAGAGTCTTTTTGCAAATCTGACAGGACTATTCCTAAAGATCGCTTCAAAGAAGGAAAGAAAACCCAACTAGTTTGGTTTATACCCCCCTGCCTTCTACTCTACAGTAAAATTTCATAAAAATTAAAATACTGTGGTACCTTGAAGGGAGACATGAGCCAGGACGAAGAGTTAAAGAATACTCTTCTATTCAGTCTGTCAATGCATTAAAAAAAAAAAAACAAAACATAAATTCACCCTTACCTATTTCCTTCTGCTAAGTGTTTCTCCATTGACACCTGGATAATCCATTAATTTCTTTTAAGGTTTTCAAAACACAAACCAAACCCACTTTTTGAAACAAGATGCCTAAATGTATAAGCACCCACATAAAAGGTAACCATTCTTACATAAGTCATTCACAGCTACCAAACCATTGCAATAAGCAGGACACCAGACATGCAGCAGACCACCAGGGCCACTGAGGCACCACCACCTCCCTTGCCCTGTGACCCCTCTGCCATACTCCCCACAGACCTTCCCTACTCAACTCTTACATTGTTACAGCCCTCCAAACTCACACTTAATACTTTTCCTCTGAACTCTTCTCCTGAGAACTATTCCCATTCATTCTTATAATGACTGGGGTTTGGGGTGGGTGGCTCTTAAATCTTTATGAGTCAAGACAGTTAGAGGAACAGTTGTGTGGGTATTCCAGTAGAGACACCATCTGGGTTTTTGACAGACAAGATACCAGCACACCAAGGCATTCCCAGAAAAAATAATTTAAGTTCTGGAGGAATTTAGCATAAAAATCTTAGGACTTCTGGCAGCAGAAGATTAAGGTATTGATATCCTAAATTTTGAGCTATATCCTGTCAAGGACTCATTGAGTTGTGAGATGTGTCTCACCCCTTTTGCACAACTGTCCATTAAGTTTCATGAACTCAAGATGCTAAATTCCCTCATGCTCCCCTGACATCAACATCAGGGGTAGAAACTTGGTTGTCTGAAAGTCAACAGAAGTTTGCAAGAAAGCTTGTTTGCCACTTCATTAATGCTGTTTTAGAAAGACAAGTCAAGGCAAGAAGGAAGAAATTTCAAACTCTTTTTCTTTGGGGGTATTACAAATTATCTCTTATTCCAATTTCTGCTACAGAGACCATCACTGTTCTATGGAGACAGTACTGAGCACCACCCTGTGTAAATAAGTCATAGGACATATAGAAGATAATCTTCCAGAAAAATCCAGCTTTGTGACTATTCAATAATACTAGTATCACCTGAATGAAGGCTATTATTTTTTATTTGGTTTTGGAGGAAATGTTTTGCACGTTATTGCTTGAGGTCATTTTGGTGAGGTTACTACAAGTTTAGAAGATTTTTCAATGAAAAATTATGAGTTTTCTTTCTAGGAGCCCACATGGTCTCTGCTACCATTGCTAAGAGTTGTATCCCTGTCTATAGAGTGCAGATAAAAATGCACAACCCTTCAGGGAATCTTTATGTTGGTCTGTTGTTTTGTCATGCAAATAAATATTATACTGACAAAAAAAATCATTAAATGAGAGAGTATTCTTTATTAGTGGTCATATTACCTTATATCATTACCTGTATATTACCTTATATATATACTTTTACATATTGCCTTGTATATACCTTTATATTACCTTTTATTACCTTACCACAGAGAAGACAGTTAAACTTTTGTTTGGATCATTATTTGGTAAAGTATGAGGTCCTGCTAAAAGGAATGCAAGGACCAGCCTTCCTGTCCATAGTGAGCAGCAGTTCCTGGTGAGGCAATCAGTCCAGAGAGTGCATGCCAATATTCAGTACTGTCAAAAATTTCTTAAATTACGTCTAGGCTATAGGAGAATTTTAAGCCAGGGGCAAGAAAAATTTAAGACATCACAATTAGGAGTAATGACAGCTAGACAAGAGATCAGTTTGGACATACCCATTATCTTTCAAGAGAATAACAAAAATTAGAAACCTATTTATGGAGAGCAAGGCTGTGCCTTGTTTTATGCCTATATGCAGTGGACAAATCTGGTGGACTCACATTTCATACCTGCCAAGCATTGCAATATGTACAGGACTGCTACAGAGTCTTCTTTCTTCCTTGCGGAGCGAAAGGAAGAACAAATCTTGGAAGGTTTTGATTGTGTGTTCAAGCACTTAAAGCACTCAGTGAACCTAAGATTACAGTGACATTTTGTTCATGGAGAGTTGTATCAGCTCAATATTATTAACACTATGATATTCAAAGCACTTCTGACAAAAAATGTTGTAATTGCTGGTAGCTTTTTAACAGTGGATTCACTGCCTCATTTGTCAGCATTGATACTAACTTGGATGGCCTAGCAGTGTCCTAGTGCATTTAGAAAAGGGAAAAATATCAAGGCATCTGTGTAATTAAGAGTGATGTTCTTATATTGCAGGAGGGCTACTATTTCAGCCAGTTTGTTAAAGACTGGATTGGGATTGCAGCTCTGTGTTTGTTTACCCTATGAACATCTGCAGAGAAATCTGATATTGTGGTTTGCCAGGAATTTTTACTGGAAGGGAGCTGAAATATTTAGCAGTTTGATCAATCTGTTTCTCTGCCCCAAGGAGTATATGCAAGTGTGTCAGTTCTTGTTATTTCAGCTACAGTTCTTAGATATCCTTACCTAGGTGCTGATTTGGCAATTCAGACAAACTCCTACGTAGCTTAAATAAGGTGCTGATTTGGCAGTTCAGACAAACTCACACATATCTTAAATGGGACCCTGAGAATCTCCTAAAGTTTACTGATGCTTAAGAGCTTAGCTGCCAGTAAATGATTCTAGGAAAAAACTCTCTTTCCGCAGAAGCCACTGGCAATTTTGCCACAAAATTCAATCAGCAGAAAAATGAAAACTGTCTTTGGAGGTCTATATTTCTGTGTGGCCCTACATAATCTAGATCAATGCTGTCTCTTTCTGATTTAAGTCACTGAGAAGGGTTTTCATATATCAAAAGACTATTTGCTTATTCAAATGCTTGTATATTTCTGGTGGATGAACGCTGAAGAAACCCCACTTTTGGCTTCTTTCTCTCACTTACAATCAAACAGGAGTAACTTGGACCTCTCCAGACAAATTTCATGTAGTTGCACTGAAACTTTGACTAGCAAGCCACTGTACATAAATATAGCTCAGAAAGAAACTGGTAAGGTTGTAGGTAGGATTCAATGCAATGCCACAACAAAAAGCTGTTGTCAAACAAGAAAGCTGATTGTATTCCCGTAAGTGCCAGGTGTGTACCTGGATCTACTCTTTCTATTAGCACATGGGTCCTGGGCCTCTCAAAATAATTCAGGGCTGTGAGAAAATATACCCTTGGGCTGAGGAGCCACACAAGCTAGCAATCCTAGGAAACAAGTAATGAAGAGGGAACCTTATTTCAGAGACTAGCTAGGCACTTTCCCTGCAATGCTCTGGCTGTGGCTGTTACTCACTGCTGTGCTCAACAGTTTCCTCATTTTTGAAATGTGAAATATTTTATTTATTTATTTATTTATTTATTTATTTATTTATGCCTGTCTGTCTTTCTGCCTTTCTTCCCTTCTTTCTTTCTTCCCTTCTTTCTTCTATCCATCCTTTCTTTCTTTCCTCTTTCCTTTCTTTTCCTTCCTTCCCTCCTTCCTTCCTTCCTTCCTTCTCTCTTTCTTTCTTTCTTTCTTTCTTTTCCCAAAATATGCATTTCTGATCCAAAAAAGCATCTTTTCAAACCGCATAGCAGTTTTCAATTCAAAATGAGGCATTTCAGTGAATGGGAACAATGCCTGTTGATACATTAGGATCAAAAGTGATCAAGGTCTCATCAGACATCAGCTTTTAGAGTAATGAAAAGATGCATGGTTGACACTAGTGTATGAGCTTGAAAATACTCCATATCACTGAGCAGAGTAAGGCTTATACTTTCTTACCTGGCTATGGTGAACAAAGAAAAACTGTTTTAGATGGGTGCCTTCGTACAGACACAGCTTCTCTCTAAATTTTTCCACGTTTGGAGAGGTGTGACAGCACTAACTCTGTGGCATGGCTTTGAATTTACTCTAATGTAGTAAGACCCTTCCCTTGTTCAAAATAATTCCTAATGTTCAACAAACCACTGTGTAAGCTGGCAACAGGAGGTGATATCCATAGAGCAGAGATTACAAGGAGTTCAGTGTGGAAAGCAAGTCACATCCCTTTCCTCACAGTGCTACAGACACACACACACAGAGACAAGGATCTGAAAGTCAAGTCCAGATCTTGTGATTCATAATACACTGCAGTTTATTTAAGAATTCCACCTACAGGCTTTAACAATATCCAAATGTTATTCTTTTCTTTAACCAAAATTCTGCCTGGGATCATGACTGTTTCCCACCTCTGCTGTGGAAGTGGGTCCTTCCTTGGTTGCCCAAAACCTATTCTCATCTTTCAGTTTTCTGGACAGATCAGCAACAGCCGGAGTGAGAAATTAGAAGCCTTTTAACTGTGTGCAACAACGACAGCAGTCTCCAGACCCTCCTTTTCTCTTTAAATGCACAAACATGAAAGCTAATGGATAGATGGAGGTGAATCCACTCAGTCATTTACAGCTCACTATTATATCTGGAAATGTCTTTTGTTCTTTACCTACCTTCTTATAAATCAGGGTGAGTACTCTCCAGCTAGAAATGTGCATGTACTATTACAAAACAAAGATACTGTAATTTTCAGAGGAAAGAGCAATGTGCTAAAATATTTGCATTTTTCCATTTTATCATGCTTTTTCCCATCTATCTTGAAGTTATTTCTTTCCAACATGGAACACCAAAGCATAAAAAAAATGAGAAGCTGGTAAAAACAGTCCTAAGAAATCGTCACCTAGATACAGACAACTTACAAAATCCTTCTTTTTTTCCTCATTCAGGAAAGGAAGATAGTAAGTATGCAATGCCTTTTTACTTCCTCATAGTAAGAGAGCTTGGAAAAATCTATGCCTAAAGCAGTCAAGAAGCTGCTCAAACTGTGGGGCAAATCTGGCCAGGACTACGTTATTGCATTTGCAAAGATTGCTTGAAAACTTTTCTCACTCTTCACACTCCAAAATGAATGGACCTGAACGCTCAAGATCCCAGCTGAGAGTCACCCTGTACTCACTTGTGTTTGTGTATTCTCACTGAATTGCAAGCAAGCATCTCCCATATTTGAGTCAGAATATGACTTCTCAGTATATCTTTGCCACTTGTGAAGTATAAACTATCATGAATACCAAAAAATTTGTATCATTTTCATGTTATTCATTACACATATGAGATACGGATAATGGAGGCAGCAGGTTTCTGGACAGCTTTGGAACCTGGAACCTCCAACTCTAAGATCAGAGTTTTCTAGTGAGAGAGGCAAGCACATCTCTGCACAGTTCCCCACTGGCTTAAGCACATGAAATCCTCAGGAATGTGTATGTCTCCATCTATGGATGGACAGTGCAAAAAGACCACTACCACACTACAACACTGAGCACTAAGCATTTTTGATGTTCCTTTCTAGTATTTCACCTCTCCCCAGATTGAGGTTTGTCACTGTGATCGTGGTGTAAGTCCATGTAGACCTTCTGTTCTGCTTTCGCAGCAGTTCTAGGTCTGCCCCAGGGATCAGTGTTGTGACTTGATCGGAAAAGTGGGAGAAAAAAGCATCAGACAATTTTATCTCCACAGAACACAGCAATCTTCAGCTGTTCAGGCAGCTACAAGGAAAACATCTGTAATTGTGTAGGACTTCAGCACAGACTAAGTCTTTGTCATGTCCCTCAAGTGCAATATCATTTTAACAAGTCTCAATGTCTCTTTTCTCATACAAATCAAAGCATGCTGGAAACCGTAGATGTTTACAACACCTAAATACTACAAACACACAAGGAGACCCTCCAATTTCCATGCTGGTTGGAAAACACTTGCTGCTGCTGTCCTCAAATCTCATAAACCAAGTGAGAACACTTAAGCCCATGGTGGACAGAAGCTATGTGAAACTTCAAAATAGGCAGATGGAGCCCAGTTCCCTCCAGTGAAAATTAACATAGTTCTGTTGACTTCAAAGATATTTACTCTAGCTGAACCTTTTGCCCTACACTAATCTTGATAATAATTTTTTAAAAGTTATATAAAACAATACAAAATAAAAAACAAATTTCATCACGATCTTTCTAAGCTTAAACCAAAATGTTCACAATCATGGAAAAACTAATCCTAGAGACATTTTCTGGGTTGCCAGGACTCCACATCAGCCCAACAACTCTGTTTCCAGCCCAGTTTGAATAGGGATCACTGGAACGCCTGTCATCAGGTAACTCACCTAAAAAGTTTGCTTATTTTAAATTTTTAGCTATTTGATAGAGTTTTGTCACATTTCAGAGACGTTCCTTCTTTCCGATTATCCATCTGGCTTACAGTAGCAGACCTCGCACAGTGGTATTGCACAGGAGAGACTGGAGGGGAAGTGGTGGCACCTGGAAGAGAAAACACAGGATATTAATTGGCAAACTGTGCCCTTCCCTGGGAGGTCTGTGCTGACCTGTCTTCGCTGGAAATGCCACCAAGGCGCACCAAGCCATTAGGACATTAGTGTGTTGTTAGAAATTAAAAGATTCCATCTTGCCATTTCATCTTGATTCTGACTTTCATTTTAAATTACTTTGTCTCTTGTGCCCTGTTAAATTGATTTGTTATGCTAAATTTTTGCCAAATAAATAATGAGCTTCCTAATTAGCTTATGCTGAAGCAAGGCAAGGTTGAAATTATATCCAGCCATCCCAGCGTCTGGGGCCCTATGAAAAAAACACACTGAAGATACTAGAAAATGCAACTCCTCAACACGTTAGTTGCTACCATGTTGATTTCCAGAGCTTTGATGCTGTAGGGAAGCAGTTGCTTTGAATGCTTCTGAGAGCACAAAGCTTAGCTCTCACCACAGAATTCTCACAGATAGCTGCAAACTGCATATGAAAATTCCAGTAAGTAGTGCAAGAAAAATGTGCATTCACATATATCTCATGAACAAATAACTGACACACCCTTCTGAATTAATAATTATTACTTTATATTATTTTTGCCCTAAATAACCTAAGCCAACAGGCAGAAACAGCCTAGGAACTCTGACACCTTTTCAGACATTGAAGCGCACCTGAGCTCCTATCCCAGCTCTGAAATAGGGTCTCAGCCTTGTACAGCACATAAATGCGTTGGAAAATTGTTCCTAAAAAGATCAACAGCGAATGCCTGCCTCCACTTAAGTCAACGGCAAAATCCTTGTTAGCCAAAATCAGCTCAGCCTTTAGCCCTAAGCTGTAGATCCCACAGATCACTGAACAGAGGAAAGAACCAAAATCAAGAGTCTGGTATGTCCAGGGTTGCTGCCCTAGGCAAAACAATACCTGTCATACTGGCTGTTAATATTGTTATCACTAGTATAACTACTTTTCACTAGAATTACTATTACTATAAAAATTGTTAATATTACTGCTAGTGTTGACTTCTTAAAGGATTAATACTCTGTCCAGACAGCTTTTGGTATTTTTACATGGTAATATTTCTGATCAGATGCACATATATCTTCTGCTGCTCTTTTCAAACACTGTGTTTAATGAGAAATTCAGGAACAACATAAATTTTTCTCAGGAGTTAGATGCTGAAAATAGTGCAGATGAAGCAGAATAAGTACAAGCAACTAATAACTAACCAAAGAACACATCTAATCTATCAGACATGACAAGTAGTTTCTACCTGCATGGGAGAAGTCTCATGGAAATACATTATGATGTGTAATTAGACACATGCATTAACTCTTTTGTCAAGAAAGAGAAATACTTCTTTAGCTACTAGTGTTCATCATGAGATAAATAACCATATGGCATAGTTAGCAGCAGAATGAATCATAAAAAAGGAGAGTTGCTCACCAGATTTTGCTAGAAGCTAGTGATGTCTCACTAGTAGAAGGAAGGCTACATAAACATCTCTATTTGCACCAGATGAAATGAAGAGAAAAGCATGAACTGCCTAGACAGCAAATACTTTAGTAGAGGACTATATATCTAAGATGCAAGAATTGCCTTACTAGCCCAGACCAAAAGTCCATCTAGTTCAGTGTCACATCTCCAACAGGCCAGAAAGAGGCACTAAGGTAAAGAGTAAAAGAATCAAGGCATGTGTTTTAGATTGGCTAGTAGGAAGAATTTCTTCACCGAAAGCATTATTGATTACTGGAACAGACTGCCCAGGGAAGTGGTTGAAGTATCCTTGGAGGTCTCTGAAAGATGTGTAGATGTGGCGTTTCAGGACATAGGTTAGTGGTGTGCTTGGTAGCACTAGGCTCATGGTTGGACTCAATGATTTTAAGGATCTTTTCCAACCTAAATGATTCTATGATTCTATGATTTACAATGGTAGATCAGCCAGGAGGAAAGGCCATCTTTCCCCTGTCATAGTGAGGCATGATACCTCAAAACGTGTAATCCTACCTGGAGCTGGTCCTTGAGAAGCCGGCCTGATGCTATTAACTCTGACATTCAGTGGAATCAAGGAAGTCCATTTAAAAATATATTGCTTACAAGTGATACATCTTAGAGTTAAATTCAGCATAATCTACCAAAAATTGAAAAAAAAAAAATGTATATGGCAATGCCAATGACACGCAGCAAGATGTCTCAAACAGCTTTCAGTTTCCTCTTAAGTATCTAATGTTGATGGTGTATGATAGAAACTTGTTTTGAAATAGAATTTAACAGGTGCATTTTATGCTTTGTCAAGACAGAAAAGTGCTGCAGAGCATGATCACAGCACAGCAGGTGCAATGGTAAATCAAAAGAGTTTATACATGTATTAATGCTACGACACAAAGAAGTTATCTGTGGCACTAATTTCTCTAATGGATTTATTTTTATTTTTTTAAGAAAGAAATCCTAGACAACAATATGTCTAGATTAGTGTTCAAATATGTCTCAAATTAGTATTCTCAAAATAAAAGTATAAAAACAGTGGGAGAAAACATGTCTCATCATAAAAATATAAATTACCTCACAACAAATATTCAACACATGGTCTTGAGAAATAAAATCATTCCAGAAAGACTAAGACTAAGTCCTTGTGTTCAGTTGAAGATGAACTTCAAATTGATATCATTTACAAGTGAGTGCTATCTAGGCTACTTTGCTGTTAACAACCTGATGTAAGAGGAGTCCACATTTCTCAAGGAATTTGGTCACAGTTAAGCCTCATTTTTTACTTCGATTTGAATTTTATCTTTCAGGACAAAATTTGGAGAGTGGCTGGGAATGGGGAAGAAAAGGTGAAACAGAGAACTATAGGGGAGGTAACTTAAGACTGAAGAACCAGCTGTACAGAAATCAGAGTCAGAATAAGGTCACCTGCAAAGATTTAGTTGGGTCCCTCAGTGTGCACAGCTGTTTGGCTGATAGACAAGGACTGTGTAACGAGACAGATGACTGTAGGTGTAACGGGGAGGTTTCTTCATTTATACTGTTAAACGCTGCCCTGAAGAGTTGGATTCCAGCCCTGGTATCTACCTCAGATTTCCTGTGTAACAGAGTTGCTTCAATGTTTTACAGATCACTAAGAGTATGACACCTTTTTCAAGTGCCACTGAGCAAAGGGGAATGCAGAAGAGCTGAACCCTCAGAGCTGCAGCTAAAGGCAATGAGAACTGGTCTTTGACATCTCCATGTGACATATGACGGTGAACCACTTTGTATCACCGAATATTTTAACAGTCATGTTTTTCTAGTTGCTCTTAAAACCATCCTTTCATCAGTGAAATAGGTATAAATACTCCTTTTACTTCACAGAAATATAGGAAGTCTTGTGTTTAAGGTACTCAGACAGTACAGTGACAAACATCTTTAAAAAGCCTGTTAAAAAATTAATTATTCTATCTTCACAGTAGGGTTTGAAGTGTGTATGATAGAGAAGGAAGATAAAATAAATGTCAAATAACTGCTCATGTAACCAAGCAGCAAACAAGCATGGGTCACTTTGGAGAAAAACAAGTGTGCACCCAATTCCAGTATCCAGAAGATACAAAGTGGCAGATGAAATGGGAGACATAAGTCTGACATTCTGTATCATTTAAGTGTTTGACTTTGGAACCCCCTAATCATGTTCTTTTATCACCCAGGGTGGAGTGAGTTTACTTTTTGAATCAACAGAAAGACACTTTTCAAAATAAGGCTACTGTTTGTCACTGATTAGGCTTAAAACTACCTTACTTGCAGGGAATGTTCATGAAGCTCTTCAGGTAATCTCAAAACACTGCATAATAACACCAGGGTGACTAAACACGAAATCACCTCACCCCAGCTCAAAAGGTGAGATTTGCTAAGAAAACCATGTAAATGTTCCTACTGCTCTGTGATGTCACTTGTGTGCCTTCAGTGAATAAATGGAGACTTCTGCCTTCATCATGATATTCTCAGAACCACCGTGTTTCATGTGCAGGGTCATAATTTTAAACAAAATATTAGAAAATTGGCAAGCAACTGGTTACACTAAGTAAAATCTAAACCTGTCTGTTTCTGAGATTCAGTTTGTATTAGTAGATGGTGAAAGACATTCAGCTCCCTTTTTAAAGCTCTATCTTCCTTTCTCTCCCTCTTCCAGCTCTTTTGGAAGGACCAAGCAACATTGTCAGTATCCAGAAGTGAAATGCACCCCTTGAAGATGCTGCATGCAAGGCAAGCCTGTTGACATATCACTTTTGCTCAGGTCTGCCCCTGCCCCCAGACAGGATGAGAGAAGGTTTTATAGAAACTTTCAGAGTCACTACTGAGAAAGCTGACACCAATGCATCCCCCAGACACTACCTATCGCTCTCCTTGCTGCATGACCAGCCTCTGCACAGACTATCCTTCAGCAACTTGCATCACTGCTGCTCCCACTGCCAGAGGAAAGAAGCTGGTGCCCCTCTCAGCTGGGAGCGCTTGGCCCCTCTACAGAAGAGGACACTGTTTTGGAGAGATAGTGGATGTTTTTTTTTTTTTGTTTTCTGGCTGTTTTTATCAACAGCATGAGTCCTTGTAAGAATAGTGGCTTGTTTTCTTGGAGAGTGGCTAACCACAGTAAAAGGACAGCAGAATTTAACCCGACTCTTTTTCTCCCCTTAATTTCTTATAAAATTACCATTGTTGGAAAAGCTTTGACCTTGCCTTCCCTAACACACAATCTATAGAAGGATCTTAGTTATGAAGAAATGGAGGGAGGAAAAAAAAGACAGTCCTCTAGAACAGGAGCCTCGTAATTTCTTTCATGAACTACATCAGCTGTGTCAAGAGAGCCATGATGTCTGAAAGGATTAGTACTAGGTTAAGGCAAAAAAAATGGAATACTCAGACCTAAGGGCTGTTGCACAGACACTCACAATCTGTTGAAAAGAAAAACAAATTTGTTGGGATCTTGGCACAGGGTTGATGCTCATGTTGGGAATCAAATCTTCCAAATAGGGTGGTAGGTTGCTACATGGATGGTGACGGGTGTCTCTGCTGCAAGAGTCCTTGCAGTAGCATCTTGAGCTGGATAGTGTGAGACTCCTCATACCTCTGCCCTTCCTAGTCCTTATAGCCCAGCTGGTTATAGTCCTATGTGACTGCTCAAGCACATGCATAATACATCACCATGTATTATATTAACCAGATACAAAATGTCTTAAATATCTTACCAATGTACAAAAGACTGCACTGCCTGACACCTTCTGCATGAATATCTTAAAATATCTATTTACAGGTGTTTTAATGATGTACTATTTGATCAGTTGTGCAGCCAGGACCACCTAGGGTAGTCTTTGGAAGAAGGATTAGATTGACCAACCAGGATATTAAGTGGTACTTTTAAGCATATGAATTGGACAAGACCAAAGTTACCACCAGGAGAGTTCCTGCACCATATAATACCCAACTGTGAGGGTGGACAGGAGTTGAGTCTGTCACCTGGTTCCAAGGAGCTCCATCATCTCCAGTCAGTCCATTGTCTCCCTTCTGATGACAACTAGCTGGGGAGCTCCTGGCTCACTCCCAAATTAACAACTCAGGAGCACTGCGTTCATACACAGGCATGGTCCTAATATCCAGCTATGCTATGGTAGATGGGTAGATAGATGGATGGATTTGTTTTTCCTCCAGAAACATTCAAGCTTTGGATGTCAGTGTCACTTAGAAAATGTCCATTCCCCATATTCAAGTCATAGCACTTGAGAAGTTTCTAATTATCTCCAATGTGTTACTTTCTGTGGGCTACATCCTTTTTACCCTCTTTCCCATGTGGGTAGTCAGGTTGTAATAGGCATAAAACAAGTTCGGCTACTCCCCCATAGCAGAGCATTGCAAGAGCTCTGGGCAGACATAGGCACAGGTCATGGGAAGGAAATGGCAGGTAAGAAATACCTGGCTTACACAGGGGCTGATGCTGAAAATGCACCAGCAGGCTTAACTGAAGTCTTCTGCTGCTCCACTGTCTCAAAACATCTACTGCACGTCCTCTTAGTAGCAATGCAGGAGTATACTTTACTGCAAAGACAAGATTGCTCAAACTATTTGCACTCAAAGACAGTTCACGCCTCCTAAGAGAAGATTTACCCTGAGAGGAGAAATGAAAATTCAAAACACACTTTTCCTGCAGACTAAATCCAGTATTGTAAGCCAAGAAACGTCACACAGCAACAGTCCACATACAGTACACACAACAAAGGAAAGAAGATGCTTTTTACCCAGTATTTGTGTTATTTCTAATATTCAGCTTTCCAAGCAAAAGGTGAGCGTTGAGCGTGTTTGCTGCCTAGGGGTGAGAAACCCAGTGCAGACCTCTTAGTCAAGAAGCATAGCTACTCAGTAGTGCTTGACTAGCAGTGCAAAAGTTTGTCAGTCATACTTTCAGTTTGCCACAGGATCATGAATCAGGACTCTGCAAAAATTTGCTCATCTTGCTAAATCTTCTTCAGACAAGTCTTGCCAGTTTGTCATTTTCTGTGCAAGGCCTCAGGAAATACAAACAAGACAACTGATTTGTGAAAAGGGGAAGCTTATTAACGTGAAAGTTGGCAGAAAGCATAATGTTTGTTTACTGCAACGGCAGGCTAGGCACCTTCTACTAGTTGAAAATAAATGGGTCTAAAAGGCATCAAGAAAATAATTAACACCTATGCATCGGATATCATGAAACAAGAGGAAGTAAGAGCTAAACAAGGGGAGAAACAAGCAAAGGGATGTCAGCATGCCTCTGCAGCTCGTTTGGTTTCCACAGATCATTTTTCAAATAGCTGATGATGTCTCCCATGCAGGAAGAGCAAACCTCAGGAGCACTGCTGGTAAGGAGCAGGGAGACACGGTTTTGCAGGATTAGCATGAGGGAGGCTGTAAGAATACCCCATACCAACCCTACCATGTGTTTCTGCTCCCTACAGAGCCTTGCCCAGATGCCTTCCCAGCAGGGACTGTTTCCTCTCTCTGGTCCTTGAACAACATTGTGTGAGACGAAATCTGTAGGTGTCAGCCATGATAAGGAATTTTACTGGGAAAATGAGAAGTGTTATGTCCTTTCCCAAAGTGGTGACAAACTGAATAACCCAGAGAGGTCAGCAATGGAGGAAGCATCAGGGTGATATCTATTGGGTAAGTGGAACACCAAACAAACAAAAAAAACCTTTAAAATACTACAGAACATCTGCAAAACATAAGAATTTCATACAAATCCGAGCCTCAGTCAAGCTCTTCACTCCCAAGTTCTCCTTAAAATGACAGAGTGGAACAAAATCTGGCATGCCGAGAGAAAAACGCTTTGCAAAAATACCAAGGGATGAGCTAGCTTTTCAAATCCCTGTTTCTCCTCCCTATTTTATGAGGCAATCTGCCTTCCAGATGAGCAGCTGGAATTTCCATGAATAGCATTCACATGCAATGAAAGTCATTAAAAAGGTCTAATCATTATGCTGACTGTATTCAATAAGTTGTGAGAGTTACCTGCTCCTGGAGTGTTTCCTCTCCAGTGGTTCCCTTTTTCCTTTCATTAAGTGCCACTATTATTTTATTTTCTCAGTCCCAGGGAAAAGGTGTACAGAATTAAAGTGTTAGATGAAAAGCTTTCATTCTGGTAAGTGCTTAAGGGGAAGCTTGCATAAACACCAGGAGAAAATAGAAATAACTCATTTCCATTCCTTTATTTCTGAGGAGTGACTGATTTCTCTGTCAGCAGCTTAACAAGGCTGGACCAGAATTTGTTCCTCAAGTGAATAATAATGAGAAATGAATGTGATTTGAGGTGCCTATTTAATTCTGAGTTATGTATTGGCCTTTGCTTTAGATCAAGTATCTTTTACACTAAAAAAAAGCCAGAGACTTGGCCCAAACAAGTCAGTGGAAAAGTCCTAGCTTTGGGTCAGGCCTTAAAAGGTCCATCCTCTTACCAGGAGTGGCTGAAAGAGGCTGCTGCTTTTTTCTGTCTCATTAACTTTTTTTATAATCACCATTTTCATTTTAAAGTTTTCTTCTGTCCTTCTAGTAATTACTTTAAAGACCTCCAGTAAGCGTTTGCAGCATATAAATATGTAACCAGACAGTATAACTGAGAAGATTTATTTTCTGTTTTCAAATTACCAGCATTTCACCTCAAAGATGCCTCTCAGGCTCACAGGCTGTCAGTAAAGAGCTGTGACTCTGCTCATAAATCAGTGCAGAAATTAGTAACAATACCTAGTATTAAAGTCGGTATGAATGCTGCTGCTGCCAAGCAGGTGCTCTTGATGACCCCACAGCCCAGACAGTCCATCAGCAGAAGACCCTGATGTCCTTACACCAGAAGGATGGCTAGAAAGCTGTGACATACCACTTATACCTCATTTTTTCTGTTAGGCCAACAGGAAAAGGTTACAGACGTGTCTCAAATACATATATCTCAAACAAGGGAGAAGAGTCAATGGACAGCAACCTGACCCAAGATTTATGAAAAGCAAAGTAAGCATGAACTGAGGCAAAGGATTACCTTATTATAGCTAGTATTTCCTATGGGATATAAAAGATCTGTCCAAAAACTGCTTTGTTACCAGCCAAGAGGTACCCAAAAAATGCAAACAGCATCCCTCATCCTTGTCCTCCACACAAGTACTCTAGCCGGACCTGAACACATACATCTTGGCACTTAGTGAGAGCCTGAAAAGCTAAAATCAAACTGCCTAAAGATTTTGTATAATAAAATCAGCTTCCTCTTCCTTAAGAACATGCATTAAATTTTGTGATACTCATTTTGCACTGAAGTCCTGATCATGGAAGGGAATAATGCACAGCGCCGTGTAGAGCTAAAAGCATCCAAGGAACTACTATGGTAAGGACAACCTCACAATGATTACCATAAATCACAGAAACTTAAGCTTCAAAATCCCAGGCACAGGCGACGAGGGGAGCAAACCCACAGCAGCAGCTGACGCTGTCAGGGTCCTGGCCTAAAAATAAAAGACAAAAGTCTTTTCCTTCCAACAGTATGAACCTGTGGGAGACAAGGTGGAAAAAGAAACCTGCACATTCACCTGTGTGGAAAAAAGCCATGCATAGTTTGCCTCAGACAGGAAAAGCTATCTGGCTGTAAAGATAATGGGTATCTAGAGGGCCACACCAGACCAGCAGCACCTCCTCTGAGTCTCAGCAAGAGGCTCCTGCTCCTTCTTCTTCTGCTTATAACTGTCTGGCTCTGAACCAGACTGCAACAGGACAATTTGAGATACAGTGGAAAACACTACGTAGAAGTACAGAGCATGTCTCCCCTGAATTCAGAGATAAATTTAAAAAAATGAAAATAAGAAAATCATGACAGCTCTTCTGAAAGATGAGTAACAGTTTCTTTTTGACTGCCTAAATATCACATATTGTGTCATGCAAGGGAAAATACCCAGCAAAAAGGACATGTAAGTCATCATTAAGGTCACCAAAGTGTAGACTGAGATGACAGCCAGTCTGGACCTGGGAAGTAGCAACACAGACCCTCTTTGGTTTTGCTTAAAGTCCCTTTAAATACTTTGTGTGGTTGTTTTCTGAAGAATTATTTATTTTGAGATGAATACATTACATATCTATTTGTTTATGGGTTTATATTTGTTTGGTTTTTACAACCCATTAGGTTTATAAACTCTCTTTTATCTGTCTGTTTCATTTATTTGAACTACAATAGATCAGACGGGATTAGTTGCTTAGCAACTTTTCAGTGGCAGAATCTATTTTGGAGAATTTGCAACGCTTATACTAGAGGTCAGAAAAATTTATAATATCGTAAGCCAACCAGAAAATGTGTTTCAACAACAAAGACTTCTTACAAGGCTTCTATTTCAGTGAGAGAGAACTGCAGATTTCCACCAGAATGTTCTTCTGGCAAAGGGGTAACGTATATTTAAAATGGACAAAGTAATAGGAAGGCAGGAAGATATGGGTAGATTTGGATGAAGTAATACTCAAGAATATTCCGTTTCTTCCTGCACTGCAGCTGTACTCTCTGCTCCTACACAGGCTGGACTCCTGTATTTGCAGAAAGGATAAACAGAATTAAACCTCTAGCTTTAGGTGAAGGTCTAATAAATATTATTTGTTTCCTACCTACTGATAACTACAAAGGAGGCTAAAATATAATAGCACAATTAAATTAATTGAATGTATTCAGGGAATATAGTATCTGTCACAAAGTATTTTACACAGCACTGAGGATACTGTAGATAGCTTGAAAACAAATTCCCTCAGATGGCAGAATAGATGGTGTCACTTCTGTGATCTTTCCTGATTTACAAAATATTCTCGAATGTAAGTTTCAGCCCAACACTTATACTACTGCACTTTGACACATACAAACCACATTCTCTTCTGGTCTTCCTCCAGAGATATTTCTAACTTTCACACTGTGATTATAACATGCAATGTCCCCCACCTGAATTCTTCAAACCTGGAGATGAACAGCAGAGTCTCTGAATTGGTTTGTTTTGCTTCATATTTTTAATGCTTACATTAACATTCTTGGGATCTCTACACTTAACAGCATGAGTTAACATTTACTGGGTCTCAGCAGCACTCAAGATGTAAGTGTATAAAATGAATGTGACCAGCAGGTCGAGGGAGGTGATTCTGCTCCTCTGTTCTCGTGATACCCCACCTGGAGTACTACGTCCAGCTCTGGGGCCCCCAACATAAGAAGGACATGGACCTGTTGGAGCGATCCAGATGAAGATGATCAGAAGGCTGGAGCACCTCTTCTGTGAGGACAGACTGAGACAGTTGGGTTGTTCAGCCTGGAGAAGAGAAGGCTCGGGGGAGACCTTATTGTGGTTTTCCAGTACCTAAAGGGGACTTATAAGAAAGATGGGGACAAACTTTTTAGCAGACCCTGTTGCGATAGGACAAGGGGTAATGGTTTTAAACTAAAGGAGAGTAGATTCAGACTAGATATAAGGAAGAAATTTTTTACAATGAGGGTGGTGAAACACAGGAACAGGTTGCCCAGAAAGGTAGTAGATGCGCCATCCCTGGAAACCTTCAAGGTCAGGTTGGACGGGGCTCTGAGCAACCTGATCTAGGTGAAGATGTCCCTGCTCATTGCAAGGGGGTTGAGCTAGGTGACCTTTAAAGGTCCCTTCCAATGCAAACCATTTTGTGACTCTACAATAAACCAAAGGCCTTTATGTTCTGTTATTCAGCATATAAAATAGATGTTTTAGAATTGTGTTATTTCCTCCCTACTCTAAGCATCCTTATGGAAATCATGTGCAGTTCTTCCATTTTAGGACTTCTAAGAAGAACTGAATCCCAAAATCAGAAAAAAAAGTGCAAGCTTTGTTTTAAAGGAGAATTTTCCCAAGGGAAAAGTACAAAGCCTTCCCTAAGATTTTTCAGTGACCTTTTCTCCTGAATATATCAACAGTAGTCTGCATTCTGGACTCTTTTGGGGTTAATCTGTTTGCCAAGAGCCTTTGCCTTTCACTCTGTACTTTAAACCAAATATAAGCCTTTGTTTTCTCAGAGCATGCATTTGCCCCTCCATGAAAAACCTCTTCCTTAGAGTGGTTAGGTAAATGACTTCTGCAATGACCTCTCATCACTTTTAACATTTGCAAGGAACTGATTTACCTGGACATTTTTTTTTGATACGTGCACCCAAACTGATTATCTTGTGGCAGGGGCAGATACACATTAACTGAAAATCTGAAAACCACAGGAAAAGTTTAGGAAAATTGTTGTTAGTGAAACCAGATATACTCAGCACCAACTGAAAATATCTCATGCTTTTTTTTGACAATCAAAAAAAAAAACATTTGGGAGGTTGCTTTTCAATATTTCCTATTCCCTATAAAATCCTGAAAACTTTGGAACATAATGGGCTCTCACCCAACTTTACAAACACTGTTTGCTCTTCACGGCTTCCTGATTTATATAATCATTTCCCTTGGATCAGACAGTTTAGTGCCTTTTTTGGACTAACATGAATGACTACACAAGACCTCAAGTAAAGGAGAAGACAATCAGTTCTCTTTCCTCCTGTTATTTCCAGTATTATCTGAGAAACTTGTTTTAAGGAAGGAGAGGGAACATCACTGCATTAATACTGTGGTCAGATAAAGCCACCGGGTGCTGTTTGTCTGCTAGCAGGGTATTGAGTAGCAATAGAGAAAAATAAGGTTTAGAGATAATTAATTTCCAGGGATAGCACACTCTTTATAAATAATAGAATTTACCCCATCTCTCTCAGGCAGCATTTTAGATTGAGATTTACATTATTCAAGGTTTTTTGAGGGAGAGTTCATAGTAATTTTTCAGTGAGAAAACTAGTAATTTCTTCAAAGTAATCACTCATAAGAATAAAATCCCCACTTTGATGTTTCACCATTTTAAGTTTAGCTAGCTTTTTGATGACTATTATAACAGAATAAAATAATATGACTGTTGCGTGATATTAGTGCCTTGGTTAGATAGCAAATGCTCTAGTTAATGTTCCAGTGCAGTTTCACATCCTTAAAAATTAATGAGACATTCATCTTTGCAAGTGGAGCTTCCCATGCAGAATGTCACAATTACAGTTTTTTAAAAACTGAGCCAGTTTTCATCTACTGCTTTCAAGTCAGCTAAAGGTGACTCTTACCTTTCTTTCCACTACAGAAGAAAAATTTAAATACACTGCAGAGGTCTTAATGGTGAGCCAATGCTCCTGAGAGGTCTGACAGCAGAACTGCACGTCACTTGCAGGCTTCATGTGCTGGTGGCACACAGGCTGAATAGATCTTGAGGAGTATGTCAGGGAAATGGAAAGGCATTGCAGCCTTCCTGTCAGTCACTAGAAGACAAAAACCTACACTGTTACCTCAAAAACAGTTCAGGTCGTGCCAAGTCCACCAAATACATCTGATGGAGAGTCCGCTCTGCAGGGGCTGTGACCTGGCAGGACGTAAGCCAGCTGTCTTCCAAGAGCTGCATTAAACCAATGAGCATAAGTTGTACCCGAGCAGAAAAGCTGCACAATGAAAAGCATTTGGACCAGCTTGAAATGGTCTACCCCTGACTGTATGGAGAAGGGGAGCTTCAGTATACTCAATCACAAAACATATGTGATGTCCTCAGAAACAGACAGGTTCATAAATCGGGGCAGACGGAAATGGACAGTGTGAGAGCTTCTTATCTTTACTTTAATGTCATGATTTTCTTCATTCACTTCAATTGCTGTCCAACGCAATAAGTGTAAGCCGCCAAAGATAAAAATGCTCAGAAGGTGCCTTATATGTTTTCATAGGCAAACAGGTGGCGTATTTAATGGCTATGTTGGTGAACACTCCTTTTTTTTGTGTCAGAAATGCACTGACAGAACAAATCTCCCTTTCATGCCATCTGGTAATCACCCTTGCTCAAAATGTGTATGCAAATAGTTATTTCCTTTCATTTATTTGCCAGAACCATTCAAAACAACCAACTAAAACAATAAATAGAAGGAATTTAAAACTTTCAGGCTGACATTTTTTGTTCATGTGCTTAAATGAAAACCCAAAGGAGCTCAAACCCAGTGAAAAGTCTTTTTATATCCAACGAGCTCAGTCTTTGCTGCACTCATTGAGCGTGATCTGAACCAGCAGCTTCAAGCTTCCAGAAGAACAGCGCCACCTTGGAGCTACGTGATCATTTCACCAGCTAGAGGCAGATCTCTAAATGCTGACTGATCTGAGAAAGCAACATTGAGAAAGCATCTTCTCCAGTATTTCTCAGTTCAGACCACTGCCTCATTACAATTGCCAAAAATCTGGGGACTTTAGAAATTTGTCCTCCAAAATCTTTTCCAAGCACTGCTTTCATTGTTTTGTTCATGTTTTAGCAATATCCAGTGAATTCAGCTCAACTTAGCTAATAGTTTTTCTCCAACATATGTAGTTTCAGCACATGGTGATATACCAGAAAAGTGGGCAGACACATTAGCAAACCAAAATAAGATTATTATGATTTTAGATGCATAAATGAAGGAGAAAAAAGTCTTTGAGGGTGTCAGCAAGCCGCTATATAGGTGTAGGGGTAGGAACTTTTTTTCATTACTCCCAGTCATTCCTGTCTTTTTCCAGAGTAACAAGAACCTGTACCTTGTTTTTGCTCACTAGGTTGATGTGAATGGGCATAAGTTCATGGAAGCAAATGGCATAACCTGTGCAGAGTCTGGGGAACCACTGGGTTCTCTCTGAACTGCACAGAGACTGTCAGTTCTAAACATCAATGACATTGACTGTACTTCTTGCAAGGCTTTAAGAATGGGACAAGAATGAGTTAGAGGGATTTTAGGACAATATTAAGTCAATAAAAAGGAGGCTTTGCATTGATGTTAATGGCACTTGCCACAAATGATGAAAAGGTGAAAGGAAGAAAGCACCGCGTAAGCAAACAGCAGGAAATTCTTATGACAGCAGTGCTTTCATTTGGAAAACCTGATCACATCTCAGTCCCACTCAATGAATGTAGGCGGTCAGAGCATATTGTTTGACTCTCAGTACAAGCCTTCATTCAGATTTGGCATACAATTGTTGAGGAAATGCATTAAACCCAGAGACACAAGAGAAAGGCACACAGATGGTCTGTCAGAAGCGAGGTCAGAACCAGGGCTGCTCCGGGCAAGGTCAGGCTTTGTTTTGTGTTGTCTGTACAGCACACAGCACCCATCTACACCTGCATTACTGAGGCTGCAAGACTTATGCATAGGTCCCAGAAAAAGCATAGTCTGACTAATTTTGATCTCATCTTGGCTCAGGGCAAAAAGGATGCCAACTTTTAATCTCACTTGGCATTAGTTGATTTCCCAATAAAAATGAAGTCACAAGCTGTCCCACAGATACTTAACTAAAATTAAGCTATCACAGCAAACTTCAGATTTTTTTTAGAGTTACAGTAACATCTGGATAATTCTTGAGCATACTGAAGGCCATGTTAACAACGTTTTCATCTTAGTAGTTGCACTATTTTGTTTAACTTCTCCAAATGAACTGCAGCTACCAGTGAGGAAAAGGTGTATTTCTCAACAGTGAGATGCTGGCTTAAGAAGTGGTAATATTCCTGGACTGCTATGGACATCCTACAGGATCTGGCCTTAGTCTCATCGTCCATCAGAGTTATTGATGGTAGAAGCTTCCCATCTCCCTTGAACAGAAACATAATTAAGAATGTGAGACAGAAAAATAATTAAGAGATGCCATTTGTAACATGGGGGGACGTGTAAAGAAGAGGTGGATAAAATAAGGGATGGAGATTGGACTTGCAAAGGAAAACAGAGCTCCATGGAGTTGGGTTCTGTGTCCTGCTGCCTTGGAAAACTCAGTGTTATCAACAAAATTTTGCAAACAGTAGAGTGTTTGGGGATTTTCATTTGTCTGGGAAGTTTTGAGACAGTAGAGAAGGAAAGAAGAGAATTGACAACTGACAACCACACAGTTTATTCATTAGGAGATGGCACAACCTGCACTGCCTGTGAACAGCACTGCAGTACTCAGGAGGGCGGTGCTGGAACAGACATACGTCTGGAGCCACCAGGTTGAACCAGCTGAATGAGAAGACACTATGGCAGAATGTGATTCCCTACTGAGAGTGAACACCTGTGCTAAGACCAGGGAGTTAAGCCAGAAACTGAAATGGGATGATGGTTCAGCCATCTACACCTTCTAACTGAACATATATTTCATTTCAAGTTCTATTACAATTTTCATGTCTGAAAGGTTTTGGCAGCTATTCCCAATATTTCTCCATTCCCATAAGCCTGCAGTTCACTCTCAGACAAAATTTTCTATTTAATAAATTTGAAGGACGTGTAATATTTGACCCACTATAAATGCGTGAAAATAAAGTTCCAAATATTCAGAGGTAGAGAGTCTTTCTATGTTTTTCTGAGAGCATTACTGAGGTTCAAAACAGCTTGAAGTCGTCACATTGTCACTAGAAAACTGTGTTTGCGGTGTTGTGAAGGAGATGGAAGCAGTACACTAATTATCAGCCATCTGTGTTGGGAGCTAGGGACTCCCACTCTCTCTCTTCCCTTCCTGCTTTTATACGTAGGCAGATTCAGATCAGAATCCCTGGAGCATCAGCCAAGGGATAAAAGCACATGCAGAAGGTCCCTGTTGCGAGCTGATATGTGTCCCACAAGTGAACATCAAAAAAAGGATTGGCTAATCATCAGTTTTCTTTTGAATATTAAGGACAGCAAAAGAGCAAAAGCCTTCCTGGCGGATCCTATGATACTTATACTGAGCAAACAGTACAGTCCAGCCATAGAGCACATATCCAACTTTCACACAACGCAACACTGAAACCCACCTCATATCTGCAGGAGCAAAGGGGGCTTGTGCAGGGCTGTCAACACCCTGGCACCTCCAACCACCAGCGTGACCATGGGCTACAGTCAGGCTGTGCACACAGATGTTTCCCAACCCTATATACTCTGGGGTGGACAGGGATAAACACCACTTGTCACCAAAGCAGAGGTTGTCCTTCCTCGTAGGTGAACAGAAATCAGGAGAAACCCAGAAGAGTACAGGTCAGATGAATGATCCTAGCAGCAGGAACATCCCTTTGCCAGACACTGCTCTACCTAGGACCTCTTAATATCTACAGATTTACATCAAATAAAAATTGTCCCAGACTCATAAGTCACCTGAAGAAGAAATTCTCTGGAAAATATTAGACTTTTAGGTTATAAGGGTTATGTAATGATATTTCAGTGCCTGTAATCTTTGGAAGAGCTATTCCATCTGAGCTCTCTTCCCTCCATGTCCCTTTGCCTTTAGGAATAATTTGAGTTGATTTTTTGGGGATTATTGCTGATGCAGCTTAACAACATTTAGACAGCGCAAAATTGACTGTGATACACACAGCAACTTTCTCTTCCAGACTAAACAAGCTGAAAAGAATTGCTTCTACAAGATAAGGAACAAATTACACAGTTTCAATAGAATATTTTCAAACTAAAATTTCATTAAAGACTAGACTCCCCAAAAGTTTTAAGCATTTACATTTTCCCAGATAATAAAAGGTGTCAATGATGGGCAAATTTAAGAAAGAAGAATGATGATGGAAGAAATGGGAGAAAGTAGATAATATTAATTTTCTGAACTTGTTTCTCCAGCAAAAAGAAACCTTAAGAAAATCATCAGAGTAGCAGTAATTTATTTTTTTTTCCAGCAATAAGTTTGGGGTTTGAGGTTTGGGGAAGTCAGATTAATTTCAATTTAATTTGGACCAGTCTTTCCAATGTAGATTTATCAGATGGTGCAACGGAAGTTGGGGCACTCTCTCCACCTGTTCCTCTATCAACATGAGCTATCACAGGACAAATTCCCATGCTGTGTGATGACTAATCCAAACACACACAAAGTCACTCTGCTTTCTACTTCATCTGCTTCCACTCTGACCCTGAGTTCTACTGGAACCAGTGAGGATTTTACCTGGAAAACAGCTAAGATTAGGTCCACTGCGTTTCTATAAAGCAGGTGGAACGTCAGGCTCCAGGGCACCATATTTCAGCATCATGCTGCTGAACAAAAGCAAGGAATTTTGGTATGTGGAAACAGAAAAAATAATCAAGCTCTCTGCATTGCTGGAACCTGAAAAATAGTCTCTCTGGGAGTTGTGAGAGATTAAAAGAGATATAGATCTTCTCTAACTTTTTTCTAAGCTGATTCTCTCCTCAGTGGTATAAATTGTCTTGGGATGTGCAATTGCTATCTCTTAAATAGATCTTGCTGTGGATGTAATAGGAAACTTTAACTTGCTTCTAAAAACATAATTACGGGTAAGAATGCAGTGAGCAGCCTGATACTACAAACTAATATTGCCATTCCATGTCCTTACCCTAGTGTTATAAATCAGGGTTAATCACATGAAAATCAGTAAAAATCCAGTGACATAAAACAAGTTAGAAGAGTATCAGGATCACTGCAGTTTGAGAGTACTGACATTACTGCATGCTTAAATTTGACAGGGTGTTTATTTTTTGTGTTGATTTTCCTCTTGACGTTCTTTGTTTCAGAATTAAATTTCTTCTCATAAGAAAAGGAATCCATGGAAAGTTGCAAGCTATTCCATTTCACACTTGTCTTAGGCACATCATTTTACCTACTCCTGCCCAGAGTCCTAGGGAGCCAAGTCTGCAATTTACTATGAGGAGATGGCTGATGCTGAGCCCGTGCCCTGCTGTAAAACTCCAGGTTTGCAGCAGACTGTTCCAATCCTCAATATAAGACAAGTCGTTGCTGGAAAAAACCTTTGAATTGCAAGAAAATTTAAAGTAAACATATCAATACATACCAAAACAAACTGCCCAACTTCACTGAGCTTATTCTTTGTGTAACAACCACTCTCCTTTGGTAAATTAACGAAGAAAATAAAAAATTCTCCTTAACTTTTGCATTAAGCTCTTTCTTCCCTGAAACCCAAGCACTAGCTCAGAATTATTTGCTTTCTTGACTTTCTTTTGCTTACGTTTCTTTTAAGTGCCTCTCCTCTGTTCTCTTACTGACCTTTCATCGTCTATACTGTTTTCCAGAGAACAATGCTGTCCAACAAAGGGGAGGCCAAGATTTAGTAACACGGGTAATGATTTCATCAGCCCACCTTATGGAAGCCTGAATGAAAATATGTAAGGTTGTATAGCGACATGGGAGAGATGAGTTGCAAACTTGCCAATGCTTACCAGATAGCTTTAGGGAGGTCATTTCACCCGTCTGATATGTCTCTGTTTTCTGCCTGTAAAATATGAATGAAGACATGTCCCTACTCTCAAAAGATACTGATTTTTAAAGCAATTTCTAAAACTTATGCAATTTATCAGATATTCAAGCGTGGAAACCAGTGAAGAGATGTTTTCAGAAACTACTACTTTGCCTGATGGAAAAGAATGTCATATAGGAAATCTCAAAAAAGAGCTGGTTGGCTGAAACAGCATTCTTCCAGGTCTTTGCCACTGAATTCAATACCAGTTCTGCCGTAGTTTCAATACTAGCATTTCATGAGATCATGCTTGTAATAAGGACAGCAGCATACAATTGAATCTGCAGAGCATTCCATTGGACCTTTGAAAGGACATTGGAGAAATATTTAATTAACTCAGACCAGTTTATGTCTAGGTTTATCTTCCTATACCACAGCTGAGAAAATGCAGATAGAAGAGAAGATTTATTCGGGAAACTATCATTTCATTCCAGAAAGATGGATTCAAAAATGCTTGAAAGGACAATATTTTATCATGTGGAGCAAAAGCTGTACCAGGTTTTTTGGGCACAATGTCCCCTTAAATATTTGAAAGGGCCCTGCCTTTTTACTTCTGAAAGACATGTTTTTAAGCATGGAAATTTAGAAACCTACTAAGAAGTCTATGTGCCGACCTCTTTTCTGTGTGGCCCACATTTCACTCCCAGTCTTCCCAAAGAGAGGTCAATGTAAAGCTGTCATTGGCTGTGGTGGACACAACGCTGTCCTCTTCCAGTTGGTCTGTGCCAACCCGAATCCATGCAGTTTTGCAATTTATTTACCTTACAAGGGCAAATTTTACCAGGCAGTGAAACAGAGCAGAGGCAGCCCTGAGCCAGCCTGCAGACCACAAAAGAGGCACCCACGGACAAGGCTGGGCGCAGCTGCTTCCAGGGGGAGCAAGGCCACTGCCACTCCAGGCACAGAATATGGCAGGAATGTACAAATATACCAAAATATCAGTATATAACAATGTAACAATATACCAGATGTGGTTTCCTGGGGAGGGGAGAAATCTAGCTCCTGTGAGACGCCCTGCAGTCTCCTCCCTGAGAGCTGAACTTGTCATCTATCCAGAGCCTTTCTCCGCCAGGAGGTACAACCATGTTTGACTTCTCAAGCAGGAAAGCTATAAAAATCTAATGGAGGAGCTGGAGGAAAGGAGAGGTGACAGCACTGTTAGCACAGCTTAATTGCAGGGAATTTTGCCCTCCAGCCCTCACATGCCTTTCCGCATCACTGTCACTCTGATGTGGGGATGCTCTTGAGAGCAGAAGCAGAGCTTTAAATGCCTATTTTTTTATATATATATACACACACACATATATATATGTGCGTATGTATTTTTTAAAATATACACACGTGTGTGTGTTTGACTGTGTAAAACTATTATTATTACTACTTTTTAAAAATGGGACTGCATCCCTTTGTGAGGTTCAGCATATCTAATTTCTCTTCAGAGCAAACGCACAGAGGCACAGAGCAATGAACATCCCCTGCTGTTAGCTGTTTTTGAAAAGAGCCCCACTTCGCTTTTCAGACAGCTCTTCCTCACAGCAGTATTGCCCTGTAATTTCAAGTCATAAAACTAATACTGAGAGCAAGCTAGAGTAAATACAGCTGTCACATTTTTCCCCCACCCCCAGCCGTTCCCCCTCTGCCTTTCTGGAGTGAGTCCCTTTAGGGGCTCACACATGAGTGCTTCATCTGCATCCACCCCACCTGGCACAGCTGTGGGATTATTTTCCCTGGGCAGGGACGAGGAGTGCTCAGAAGAGCTGGTGTACTACCTGCATTGCTGGTTTCCACCTCGTGTCAATTACTTGGTTTTGTATGTTGAAAAGACCCTGGCAACATCCCAATTAAATGATACAATCACAGCAAGGGCCTTCAGAGGATCGGGAAGAAATATTACGATTGAGGAGGTGGGAGGGAAAACTCCGTCAGGCTGTCTGGAGGAGCTATATAAGCACTTTTGTAAGACATCTGGTGGGAAGGCAAAGCAAAAAGGAGAAGATGATCAGGCTGCTGTGTCACTGCCCAGAGGCATCCTCCCAGGAGCAGGGAGGAATGTGCAGCATTGCAGCTCTGCAGAGCATGGGTCTGCTTTTTCCCTCTGGCTCACATTGCTAACACAGCAGCAATGCAGGGGAAGAGGATTATTTACCTGAATGTAGCTCTACCAGCAGCCAGGGAGGAGGACACAGAAAAGGGGAAATAAGAGGGACAGTGGCTTTATCCACAGTGATAGAAAGTGAGCCACTAAATCAGAAAGGAGGGAGACGCTTCCCCACCTGCCCCAAGTGAGTGGGAACCAGCAGTGGTGGGTGCACCAACAGAGGACGCAGCTGCACTGTCCCAGTAACACAGCATCAGCTGGAAGCTTGTGGCTGGTGCCACTGGCATCTCAGCAGCAGGTGCATACAAGTGGCCCTGACTTCCAGCAAGTCCCTGAATATCAAGGGACCTGCAAGTTGCTGAAACACTATCTCCTTTGGAAGGGGCAAAACCTGTCCAACAAGACCAACTCAGGAGAACACTCCTAGTGATTTCCCTACAACCACCATTTACCATAGGCATCTTCATGGGCTCTCCCAATGGTCAGAGCAATTCAAATCATGAGGGTAAATCTTTGTGGCTTGCTCAAGAGGAAATTGAAAATCTAATGAAAGGAAAAGGCAAGCAGGTCTTTCTGCCTGCTAGGTGTGAGTCAGCATCACTGTGGATCTTTATATGGGGCAGGGCTTTTGTATTCTTCTGTTTCTGCATTTTCTACAAACGACAGACACAGATGTGAGGGTTATAATTCAGTTACCACCAGTACAGGGTGCCCAATTTCTATATTATCCATGAACCCAAAATTCTTGCTAAAAGGTACTGGTGCCTCATGTGAGAATAATGCAGGCTCAAGCAATAGGAATTGTATCTAAAGGGAAGCAAATGAGCTGGACAGGTAGATATTTAAGGTGAGAAAGTGAATCTACATTCAAAACAAGCAAAATGAGAATTAAATTGCAGACAAAGACCACCTTTTTACATGGGTCATACTGATTTTGTTCAGTTCTTCCAAAAAAAAGGGCAATAGAAAGCAGCAGAGGTCTGGAATATGTTGCACAGAGATGCTCTGACATCTCATCCTTGGAGGTTTTGAAGACTCAGCTAGACAAAGACACAGACTTCTTGCTGACTGCAGTCCCACTTTGAGCAGGAGGCTGTACTATGGACCTTCAGAGATCCCTTTCCACCACCATTTCTAAGATTTTATGAAAAACACTGCAAAATTCTCCCTCAAGAAGGCTGAATGAGAATCCTAAAATCCCATGGATCTGAGGGTATTCAGGCCTCTTCATATCAGACGTGAAATTCAATGCTTATTTAACATAACCTTCTCAAACTATGCCTGCCAGCAAAGCTGCCATTCTCCCCCAACTGTGTTAACTAAAAATCCATGAAAACTAACTGTCTCAATGTGTTATACCACTAATCTTCTATATGTAAAAAATGACTCATGTACTGATGCCCTTAAATGACCACTTCCAGGGAGCTGGTCAGTTAAACACGAAGAAAAGCAACACCTTTGAAAATGGACAATTATTTCTGCAATCAATAGCTGTCAGTAATAGATGGAGCACTCTCTAAATGCATAATTTAATTTCACAGCCCATTAACTTTCTCCCTTCTTAGCCTGCCATTGCACTGGCATTATGTTGTAATCTTTAATCCAGTGTGGGAACACTTCAACCTTTAACCTTTAGGTTTCTTACTATTTCTTACCTTATACCTTATGTTCTCTGTACTTAAATAAAATAAGCTGAAAAAAAAATCAGATTAATGTGTCTTTTTGATTGACAGCCAGAAAATAACTGAAGATTGAGAGCAGGAAGAAAATGTCCCATATCAAAGCCCATGGGTTTCCCAGAAAGATGGTAATTAAGTTGTAATTCATAGAACTATACAAACATAAGAATTATCAAAATGGCCCTCAATAGCATCCTAAATCCTGTAAGAACTAAAGAATGCTTCTTCAGAGGAAAAGAAACATTACATTACTACAAAATATGTGATTATATGTACTATTACAAGGAACAGGCTAGTTTCTCACCTAACCACCGATCAACACACTCTTCCATAAAACAAGAACAATGGAACAAATAAATGCAAACAGATAAAAGCAAGCACTTATAAAAAGCTTTTTAGAAAGAGGTAGTAGAAAGG